>CALSBZ010046842.1:1245389-1264002 GCA_943591055.1 Gobionotothen gibberifrons | reverse complement strand
ACTCCTAGCGGTAAGATAAAATGCTTTGTGAATACGGCCCCAGATCTTCAGCAAGTTAGATGCCAACAGAGGATTTTGGCAGATTCCATTGTCCCCCGAGTCGTCACTGTACACAACGTTCATAACTCCCTTTGGACGCTTTTACTTTAACAGACTGCCCTTCGGCATATCATCAGCCCCAGAACATTTTCAGCGGCGCATGTCAATGATTATCGACGGGCTGCAGGGGGTTGTATGTCACATGGATGACGTCCTCATCTGGGGGAGAGATCAACAGCAGCACGACATCAGACTACACACTGTCCTCAACAAGCTCCAAGATGCCGGGGTCACACTAAACATGGAGAAGTGTGAGCTAAGCAAACGTGAAGTCAAGTTCCTAGGTCATATTCTGTCAGCTGATGGTGTGCAGCCAGACCCAGACAAGGTAAAGGCTGTCATGTCCATGAGAGAGCCGTCCAACACAGGAGAGGTTCGCAGTTTCCTGGGAATGTTAAACCAGCTGGGAAAATACATTCCAGGTCTAGCCGAAAAGGACAAGCCGCTGAGAGACCTTCTCTCAAAGAAGTATCAGTGGGTCTGGGGCTGTGCACAACAGAAAGCATTTGACCAGCTGAAAAATGATCTCACATCACCTCCAGTGCTGACACTTTACGACCCCAACAAAGAGCTGAAACTGTCTGCGGATGCCTCTTCCTACGGACTGGGTGCGGTCCTCCTACAGAAGGAGGGAGAGCAGTGGAAACCAGTCGCGTACGCATCGCGCTCTATGACAGAGACAGAACAGAGGTACGCCCAGGTGGAGAAGGAGGCGCTAGGATTGACATGGGGGTGTGAGCGTTTTAGAGACTTCCTAATTGGGAGACATTTTGCCATGGAAACTGACCACAAGCCACTTGTCAGCCTGCTAGGTCACCAGGCACTAACTGAGCTTCCTCCCAGGATCCAGCGGTTTCGACTCAGACTCATGAGGTACAGTTACACAATCTCACACACACTTGGCAAAGCGCTGTTTACAGCCGACACTCTCTCACGCTCACCTGTCAGTCAAAACTCAAGTTCAAAACTGACAGACAATGACTTAATGGAAGACACAAACATCTATGTGGATGAAATCATCAATAGCATGCCCGCCAGCTCAACATACATGGCACAACTGAGAGAGCAACTGCAGGAAGACAGTGTTTGCTCGGAGGTCATGTCATACTGTCAGAGAGGATGGCCTGACCGCAGCCAGCTCACAGGTCCAGTTAAAGCTTACTGGCCTGATAGAGCTGTACTTACTGTACATAATGGACTCCTGCTCATGGGCTCCAGACTAATCATTCCCACAGCGATGCGCAACACTGTCCTCGATGCACTACACGAGGGACGGGGGAGGTCAGGGGGGAGGTCAGGGGATGACCAGGTGCAGAGAGCGGGCCAGAGAGACGGTATGGTGGCCTGGCTTGAGCGGCCAACTAAACGAGCTGGTGAGAAATTGCAAAACATGCATCAAAGAGCGTGGCAATCCTGTGGAGCCATTAATGTCCAGTGAGCTCCCAGAGAGACCATGGCAAAAAGTAGGTTCTGATTTATTCACACTCAACCATGATAACTACCTACTAGTAGTGGACTACTACTCTAAGTATGTAGAGATTGCCAAACTAACTCCCACACGATCTCAGGATGTTATTGTGCATCTCAAATCAATATTCTCTAGACATGGGGTCCCAGAGAATTGTTTTAGTGACAATGGCCCCCAGTACTCCAGTCAACAGTTCAAGGACTTTGCAGCAGCCTACGGATTCAAACATGTCACTAGTAGCCCTAGGTTCGCTCAGAGTAACGGGGAGGCGGAACGTCACGTTCAGACTGTGAAACAGCTGCTAAAGAAAGCTAAGGATCTGTATCTGGCTCTGTTGGTCTATAGAGCTACACCGCTTGCTAATGGCTACAGTCCTGCCCAGCTCCTCATGGGCAGGAGACTGCGCACTCCAGTGCCCCAGCATCCCTCTCTACTCACCCCAGAGCTTCCAGACAGCACTGTTGTGGCAGCTAAAGAAAGGGAGAGGAGGGTGAAGGACACTGCAAATTTCAACAAAAGGCACCGTGTGAGAGATCTAAGTCAGCTCACACCAGGTCAGCCAGTGTGGATTACAGATACAAAGTCTCAAGGCACGGTGGTTTCGTCGCACTCAGCTCCACGTTCCTACATAGTGGACGGGCCTTCAGGCACCATCAGGCGGAACAGACACCATCTTGTCCCTTTTCCAGAGACTGTAACACACACACCTCACACTCCAACACCCAGCACACCACCCCAACCAGGTGAGCCTACACTGGGTTCTCCAGAACGCCCTGAGTCACCAACACAGACTCCCAAGGGACACACACCTGTCCGTACACACACACACGACCCTACCACTAGGTATGGCAGAGTGGTGGTAAAACCTCACAGACTGGACTTGTGAACTGGGGGGGGAGAGACAAATGAATGGAAAAAAAGTAGGGATGCACGATATTGGTTTTTTGAAACCGATACCGATACCGATAACTTCCTGCTTCTCAAGACCGATACCGATACCGATAACCGATAATAATATTATATATAAATATATTAAATGTACCTGTCGTTTTTGCACACCTGGTGGTAAAAAAAAGACTAGTAGTGAGCAAATGACATGAGCATACTATGAACAAAACAAAGCCAAGAACAGTTTTGACTCTTCAAAGTGACCATATTTATTTTCCCAAATAAACATAATTGAGTCAATCAGTCAATGTTTGTAGTCTTTGTCCAGCCACTGCGCCGTCAGACCTAGCATGCTAACGGGGCTAACATCACTGGTCCATATGTCCGTGGTGAAACTTATGTCCTGTATATCGTTATCGATCAGAGTATGAAGGAGTGTGCATTGCATTTGTTAATACAAATAGCAAGTGAACTATCTAACTCTGAAACTTTGAAATAGTCCCATACTACCGACGACATGTTTGTTTACTGTCCTGGCTTCACGGCTGCACACCATTTACTTCACAGCCAGGCATGAGTTAGGGAGCGCTGGATTTGTGAAAAACTCCCCTCTTCCTATACCACTAATACCACAGTACTGGCAAAACGGGAGGAGCCGAGAGAAAAACAAGCGCCCCTCATCCCAATCCACCCACACCGCAGTATTTTTTTCTTTTTTTTACCCAAAAAATATATTGTATGTTATCGGTGCTATTAATACTGTTATCGGGTTTATCGGTATGACGTCATAATTCCTAATATCGGGCCGATAATTATCGGGCCGATAATTATCGTGCATCCCTAAAAAAAAGACATGTGAAAGGAAGAATGTTGAATAATTTTGTGTTTGATGTTTAGATCACTTATGCTTACCACTTACTTATAAGATATTGCCTGACTCAGTGGTTGTTTTTGTTATTTTTCATGAGAAGCCTTAAGAGTGCAATGTTCTATTCTTGAGTAAATAGCTATGTGATTGTGCAGAAAGAAGTGTGATGACATGTTCTGAGGTTCTTGCAGAGTTTTCAGTTTATCACCTGATTTTGCATTTTCTGAGTCACAGTATATACATGTGACAGTCTGTTCTGTTTTCTTAAGAAAGGGAGATGTGGTGTTAGCTGTTATGCTTTTATTGTGATAGAGCTAACAGGATGTAGGTGACCGGATGTGGACACGACGAGTCATGCTACTAGCAAATGACATGGAGAGTACAAGCCTGAATAAAGTAACCACCATGCTCTAAACTGTCTGTATTACTTTACGCTTACCACGACAGTGACTTGCTCTATCGAAATCAGTCGCATTGACCCGAAGACACATAAAGTTGTATACACTGTTGGAAAGAGGAGGTTCCTAGCTTTCTAATGATATCAGGCAGTGGGGTATTGGTCGTTGGGCTCATCGGACATGTATGAGAGAAAATAGGCTTGTATGAGAGAAAATAGGCTTGTTTGAGACGCGTTGCGGCTCGCCTCGAAAGTAGACGAGAGTAGCCGATCGCAGCCGGGGGAGGTCTCAAAAAGCTCGCCTGAAGTCGGACAGCTCGGAGTCGGCTTCGTCTTCTTCTTCGCCTTTTTCTTCTTCGTCTCTCGGTTTTTTGGCGGATTGCAAACAACTTTAAGGTGCATACCACCACCTCCGGAGTCGGCTTGACTCGGTTTGCATTTATAAAGAATGCACACATGTATTTAATCGTTAATGTCAGATATGTACTAAGTAAATACATTTGTTCCTGCTCAAGATTAGATTAAACTTTATTGTTATTGCACATATTACAGGTACTGAGACAACGAAATGCAGTTTAGCTTCTAACCAGGAGTGCAACAAGCAGTAAAGTGAAAAGTAATGTACACAATCTACAGAATAAAAGATAGAATGAATTGAATGATGAATAAACAGTGAGGGGTATGAATACACTAGATATACACAGCAGCCTGTGAGCAGTATGAACAGTGTGTATGAATATGCTAAGATATATAAAGTATGAAAACGGTAAGCAGTGCAAGTATAGTATACAATATATAGATATTAATTTCATGATGATAAACATTGTGGAACAATGATGAAAAATGTTAATGGAAGGGGCGACGTAAAACTGACACAAAACAACAACAAACTTTAGCCGAGCCAATTGGAGAGTTTCATCACCAGCACGTGGTAAAAACCACCAATGAGCGCTCAGCTCGAGATACCAGCGAGACGTTTCCCATCAAGCATTTCGCTTCCGCAGCCCGTGGAGAGGAACTGCGGCGCCTCGCCTCGCCTCGCTCTCAAGGCTGCGGGCGTCTTTGTCCCGCGAGATTTCAACGTCTCATGTAGGCGAGCCTCCAGAGCAAGTCGGACAAAATGACTAACCATCATGCAACGCACAAGCAAGATGTTGATCGCAACTGCGCAGGTCTTGCTTGTCTCAAACAAGCCTAGTCTCTAATGTCCAAGTGCAAGTGAATGCACCACAAGACACGAGCATTGTAACCCCTCCCCCGGCCTTGGCGCGAGTGTGGAAATATCTTTGGCGGCGATTTCATTTGAACGGGATGGAGCAAAACGAGAAGCTTCCGGACTTACGGAAGGAACGAGGTATTTGCAGTCTACAATGACAGAGAAGAGGCTGTCAAGTTTGGCTGTACTCAGCATTGAATCAAAACGCACTAAAGCCTTGGATCTTATTCAGTTTGTGAGGCGTTTTGCTGAACAGAATGGTAATCGCCGCATCATAACAGTGATTGACAGCTGATAGGAATAATATGATTGTTAATATTACATATTAATTCAGACAAACATCGATGAGACAGTTAATGTATGTACTTATTGCAGCAGTCTGCATAGATTTGGTACTGGTCTAAGAGTGTTCAACTAATTCAGTTATTGTTCAGTTAAAATGCATTCAATTATGTCTGCCATCTTATATATTTACAGGGCTCGACCATACATCCATGGGCTCGACATTATAAATGGCCCGCTGGCCCGGAAGCACTATTTAGACCCCCGGGCCAGCATAACGTACTTTCCACTTGCCCGCTCGGGCCACTAAAAATATTGCTTTAAAAAAAAAAAATGGTCCTGTGGTATTGGTATTTTGACTAGCAATGTTGTTAAATTGTTTCGTTTATTAACGATACAACATAGCGTTTCGTGAGGCGGTTGTCGTTATTGGGTGAAAAGCAAACGGCTGTTTGCTGCGCAGCGGAGCGCAGCGCGAGCAGGCTCCCGTGAGCGCGCTCGTTCACTACAGACTATCGCGCCACCATATCGCCCAAATGTTTTTTAATACCAGCGGTAACCGGCCAAGCGCCGGGCAAAAAACTATCTTCAAATAAAAGAAAGTCACCGGAGGAGTTAAAGGAGAGTGACAGGTATGGAGTCAGATTTGGGTCAATATTCTTGCGCGTAAAACAAGCTACTCACGAGCGGAAAATGTGCTTTTACACACGCATAAAATGACCCTCGCGCGCAGATTAAACCCCTGCGAGCTGCTATGCGATCGAGAACTACCAAGAGCCGAGGAGTGACGGCAGCAACATCAGTTGAACGAGATTGAATGGTCCATACAAAACTATTATATTCGTAAAGTGTACAGCTAATATATATATATATATATATATATATATATATATATATCAATTAATTTGATATAAAACAATGTATTTTTGAGTGACAACTAATCTAGAGTTGACTATTAGTATACTTTTAGTAGGTTCTCCACTAAGCGTTTGTAGGCATGTGTTAAGACTATCCAATTAAAGTGAAAAACTGTTGAGAACAGTAGAAAGTCTATAACCTATCAACAGAACACATACATTCATCCACTAATGATATGCAACAGACAAGGGAATAAAGCGAAATGTTTTGCACAGCTGATCACGAACACTGGATAACTGAAGTCAATACCAGGCTATAAAGCACAGTAGAACAAACACTATACACAGCATATCAGAGAAAGAAAGCTTTTTTATTTTAATAATATACTACAAGTAAAAACTGAACAGTTGTTAACCACATTCAATCCTACTAAAGGACATCTAAACATAATTATTAACAGGTCGCCAAAAAACGTCCCCAAAGTAGCTTCCCAAAATGAAAAAACTCCCCCCCCACAACAACAACAACGCTCAACCCACATTCAGAATTACCTGACAGAAAAGGGGATGAGCTGTTTGTTGCTTTTCATTTCAGCAATCTTTTCTGCCAGTTCACCGACTATTTTCTTCTGACAGAGTTGGGCTAATTTTAAAAGTGTGGTTTTACCCTTAAACTGGTCTAGGACACTTTTGTCCACCAGGAATACTTCAGCAATTGCTGTTGCATATCTGTTGATCATTAACTGACGCTTAATGTAATAGTCAACTAAACTTTAGTTGCTTATCTGTTCAATCTATCATCAACTAATGGTTAATGTATATTCTACTGGCAGTTAGTTGAATGCATGTTACTTGTCTGTTGAAACAGTGTTGTTGAATGTCAACTGATGACTTATAGAGTGTTAACTATGGACTATCAAAATAAAGTGTTACCATGTTGGTAAATGTTATTGTGCTAATGAAAATCCTTGTAAATGAATGTCCAATGAATGTATTCTTGCATTTGATTTTTGAATAAAAACCATATCCACCACCTGGTACTTCCAGTAATCGTCATTGACACACAATGTGCAGATATAACACAATCAAATGTTAATTCTGGTTAAAGAAATATAACACAAAATGTGCAGAAATAACAAATGAGTGTGTTCATCTTGGTTACACATGTGTCATTTTTGACACATCCCTTCTAAGAGTGTACAGCAGACAGTAGCTAGCAATTTTCGACAGATACAGCCCACTCAAAAATACATTGTTTTATATTAATTAATTAATTGATATATATATATATATATATATATATATATATATATATATTAGCTGTACACTTTACGAATATAATAGTTTTGTATGGACCATTCAATCTCGTCCAACTGATGTTGCTGTCATTCCTCGGCTCTTGGTAGTTCAGGCATTTATCAAACCTGGCAACCTCGGGCTTCTTAGCCGCTGTCAATCAAAGTCCAGTGGCTCCGCCCCAAAGTGTCAGAAACTTTTCACGCGCGAGCAGACAGACTCTGCGAGCGAGTGAGGCTGACACTCCCGCGAGCGAGCAAGATCGCGAGCGATCGCATAGCAGCTCGCGGGGGTTTAATCTGCGCGCGAGGGTCATTTTATGCGCGTGTAAAAGCACATTTTCCGCTCGTGAGTAGCTTGTTTTACGCGCAAGAATATTGACCCAAATCTGACTCCATAACAGGGAGCATGAGAAGAAGAGGGAGAGAACGTTTCAGCCAGCTTGATCGATGGAGTTGTTTTCTAGTGGTGCAGTGACGCTTCCTAAAACCCTTTTTATAATCTATCGATTAGATTTATGATTCGAAAATTATAAAAGTAGGGTAGACATGTGGATATTATCTGGCTGAACAAAACGTGCATTTATCAAACAGGTTCGTTTTTCACAGACCTTATTTCCAGCTATTTTCCAAAACCCTGTGGAGAAATCCCATTGCTTTTTTGTCGAGGGAACCAGCAGCTTACTTCCTGGTTTTAGGAGAGGCGAAGTCCCTCCCCTTCCGAGGGAGCTCGTGGGACCCCGGAAGCGGAAAAATATACATTGAAGTCAATGCAGAAAATGGAGAGGAAAAGGTTATCTTTTGATCCCGTTTGAATTGTGCCACGAATTACACATGTTTGTCAATCTTAAACAATCCTTTCCATGTAAAAAAAGTCACAGTTTGTCGTAAAACTGTTGAAATATAAGACTATGAAAAATACGCAACTAGAAAGACTACAAATCCCAGAGTCGCGTAAGTGATGTCACCATTGTTTTCTTCCACTAAGAGAGCTATGTCAGCGCTATATAGATATATATCGTCTATCTATATGGCGCTGGCTAAGATAAGATAACTTTAACAAGATGCCTGTGTGCTTAGTACCAGGTTGTTATCATACCAGCAATGGGTCTTGCTCGTTCTTTCGCCTCCCGTCTGATGAAAGGACCAGGAGTGGCTGGATCAAGTTAGCTACCTAGCTAGTAGCTAGCACGTTATTAGCATTACACCCGTCATTTTTATTAGCCTTAACATTAAGTAACCCAACATGTTAAACAGTAAGAGTAGTAGGCTAGTCATATTTCGTGAACCCTTTGAAGAGTGCTGTCACAGCGGTGTGATCATTCTATAATACACAACTTAAGCCTGGGGGAGAAATGCTAACGGTAACGCTAGCATCGCGATCTTTTGTACTTCATGCTATCTGCACAAATGGTTGACATTAAACATTAAAAAGACCAGGCAGTTCAGAGAGAATCAAAGGCAGACAGGCAGCTTTGCATGACATTCTTCTGGACGTGTTTCATTGTGGTGATAGTGAGTGTAGTCAATCCTTTTGTTGACAAGACAGACGGACATCTTGGTGACGTGTGTTGTTCTGCCCTACCGGAGATGTAGTTCACTGAGCAGTTTCACACAAAAAATGTGTAACTTCACAGTTTTACGACACATTTTTATTTTTTTGACTTGCAAAATGTTCTTTTAAATCGACAAACATCATATGTGTAATTCGTGGCACAATTCAAACGGGATCAAAAGATAACCTTTTCCTCTCAATTTTGTCCATTGACTTCAATGTATATTTTTCCGCTTCCGGGGTCCCATGGAGCTCCACCGGAAGGGGAGGGACTTCGCCTCTCTATATGATGCCAACATAAACAAGTTATTCTGTCGGCTCTGTACATCAATGCCGACCTATGCTGACAAGTGAAGAGTAGAAAATATAAAAGGTATTGGCTATAGGGAAATGTCCCAGCGGTTTAGGA
The DNA here is from genome assembly GCA_943591055.1 of Gobionotothen gibberifrons. Classification (NCBI taxonomy): domain Eukaryota; kingdom Metazoa; phylum Chordata; class Actinopteri; order Perciformes; family Nototheniidae; genus Gobionotothen; species Gobionotothen gibberifrons. The sequence goes on along the minus strand of CALSBZ010046842.1, from coordinate 1,254,668 downwards.
TAATGAAGGTTCTAATCTAATCTATTACATAGCCAGTACAGTTATAACTCCTGATGACAGGAAGGCAGAAAGCGCATTATACAAATAATAATACTCATCAAAGCAGACATTTTTTAACAATGATCACAATATCATTATTTTAATAAACCAAATATGAACAATTGAGGAAAATTAGGAAGCACTGATGATTCAAATGTTGTAATGTAGTTTGTGCATACATTACTACAACAAATGTGTTAGTTTTCTTCATTGTTAGTCGATTCTTTTTTGGACGAATGCTCCGGGCCAGTGGTTACAATGGTGGGGCCAGTGATAATACAATTCTACCGGCCCAGAGGGCCAGTGGCATTTTACCCTTAATGTCTACCCCTGATTTATATTTAAGGCTTTACTGATGTGCCACAATAATGTCACCTAATGTTATTCAGTTAAAATATGAATATTTTGGGTTTCCAAGTTAACATTGATTGATATGACTGCATTGTGGCATTGTTTGGGACGACCTAATTAAAATAGCGTCCGCCGTCCTCTTTGAGAAACATACACAACGCAGACAGACACCGGTCACAAATGTATCAGATATGCTTCAATTTACTTTTGATTGTCTATAATTAATTATAAAATATCGGCGTTTTAACACTACGTTTATATATGTACTTATTTTTACGGTTTGCATATGAGGTGGTCCGCGAAAATCCTTGATAATAAATAGTGGTCCGCATAAACAAAAAGTTTGAGAACCCCTGGTCTATTGTACTCTGATAGAGTCATGGCTCAGTTATCTCATGACTAAGCATGTATTCATTGTAACTGTATAAAAGCTCTCTCTTCAGTTTGAGTAGTTGCACTCGGCTGTGGAGACATTGTTCTTCATGTTGTTTGCCTCTTTTGCAAAAGATTAAAGTACCGGAAACACATCTCTTTGACTAGTTAATATAAGAATTTCCACCACATTTGTTGAGGGAGCCCTTGTAATGCTAATTTCCGGGTCGGTCTAAAAAAAAAAGTCATACCTGAAGTTCTCATTAACAGAAGTGAAAAACCGAAAGAATGTGTAACAAAAATTCAACTTTGGCACCACATGGAGGTATTTTCGGAATAGGACAGAGAATCTGAAATGACTAGCCAGACACAAAAATAACTCTTTCAAGCTTTATATTTTCATCTGTAAAAATCAACCATTGAATTCATTTTCCTTGCATGTCCAGCTAATGCAGATGAATTTGTGTGTGTTGCTCTATTTTACAGTGATGTTAAAGAGCAGTGATATCTCAGGGGAACACGTCAGTGGGCAGCTGGAAGTCTTTGAAGGTGTAGAAGGAGATGTCTCCATAGTCCACCACAGCAAACACCACCGGGACGTCTCCACTCTGGAAGGCCAGCTGCTTGATGGCTCGCAGGTCGGGCACAGGGCCGTCGAAGCTGAGACACAACAATGAGATACTCAAATGATTTTGTTAAAGACACAGGCCGACGTACTATATCCAAATACAGCTGTGTGCTGTCAGCGCCCTTACACAGCTTTCTCTTATTCTCTTTCGATAAATGATGATTTAGATACTCAGTTGGTAAAGATCACAGTCTCCTAGTATAATTGATACATTGCAAACAACAAACATCTGATTTAAAATAGCAAAAGTACAGCTAGTCAATGTTAGCAGTAAGCTGTTAGCAGTCATTATTACACAACTTAGTTGAATGCTTGATCTGATTGGTCAATTTGGACATTCCAGAGGTTGATTACAAATAAACTATTCATTTTATATTTATGTAGAGCACTAAACTTTGGATTCATGAATCATGAATAAACACTAATGGGAACAGCAGAAGAAGCTGTTGGTACTCAGTGAAACAGAAGCAGGAAGCAATGTGATCATTTAAAAAATCTATAAAATCATCAAGGCATTTGTTTATTTAGTATGTAATTCATTAATGAAAAAATAATACCGACGGGGTGATCATGATCCCAGAGCGTTCACACACTGAAGTTGTATAAACGTAGCGCCCCACCAACGGAGCCCCGCGCCCTCCCTGAAATTACAGGTGTTTAAAAAAAAAGAAAAAAGATTATAATTTTTTTTTTTAAATATTTAAATAGCACCAAATTGCAACTAATCTATATCTACTGTCACTTTTCACATTGAACATGTGCTCTTTTATTAAATAACCGCCTTATATACTGTGGGCCTGCGCGCGCATTCAGGTAGGCTCGCCCCGATTGGCCGGCTACGTTTATACAACTTCAGTGTGTGAACGCTTGCGTATCATTGATGAGAGTAGTACCCATAGAGTCCAGTAGAAGGCTCCGCCTGTGCTTATAGAACTAGGGTTACAATACGTAACCTATCGTTTTGTAAAATAGATATCAGAAAGGTAATATGACCTGCTACACTTCCTAACAAAAAACAATATGCAATTGAAATAAAGTATGTTTATTGGACTTTTTGTCCTGTTTTTTTCTAACCGTGGTATTGAACATGGAGAATGGTAGGAGGAGGTAGGAGGTGGAAATCACTGCTATTGGTGTCGATGTCAGATATTGTGACTGAGCTTTAGGACACAAAAGGGCCTATATCTTCAGCCCTATACAACTTATTTAATTTGAGTCACAGGTCTGTTGTTTCCTGTCGGCCCATCTTGTGTAAACACGAGCAGTTGTTGTGATTGCTTACCTGCACACACACATCCGTGTGTAAGGTTTCCCCGGGTTGCTCTTCTTGAAGTCAGCCACCGTGTCAGGCTGATAAACATTGAAACTAATCCTCCACTCGTCTGATGCTTGTAACCTGAGCGGACAAACACAAAGTCATCGCCTGAATGATGCCCTCTTCATCACAGAACAATACACAAACATCATATTTCAAGAGCACTACAAGGCCGGTGACAAACGCAGGAGCCGCAGCGTCTCGCTCCTTTGTCTCTCTGTCTTTATGTGTTTGTAAACCATTATTTGTGATAGCATAGAGAGGAGTCCAATCTCTTTATCGTTCTCAGGTGAATGTTTTCTGACCCCAATGAACAATAAAGTCACTAATTGAATTCCAATCTGCACTAAATGTTTGCTCCATGTGTACACACAGCAGGTAGGTCATTAGGGTTTACTTACTAAGGGTTTCTGCATTTTAAATAGCACATAGAACGGAACTCAACAACTTTTTTTACTGTCATGAAAAATGATTGAAAACCAATAGGGACAATTAGGCCTACAATCATATTTTTTTTAAATATATGAAATAATAAGTGTTAATTATTACCTGGAAACAGGGGTTTGGTTTAGGTTTGTGTAGCACTTTTGTGACAAAGTGTTATAGGGTTAACGATATCGGCCGATACTCAGTCTCTGCTGATCGATCGGTGCTCTCTAAAAATGCCGATCGTATGACGTAAAATGATGAGGTAAAATACATGACACTTTTCTCTGTGCGCGACAAAACAAGCTCGCCAAAATGGCTTCACCGGTCTGGCAGTATTTTAAGGTGTCCGAAAATGACAATAAAATAGCAGTATGCAACGTGTGTGAAGAAGAAATCCTGCAGCTCCGCCCGCTGTGACGGACCGGTGAGCGGAGCGAAACACACACACTACTTAGACCTAACACACTTAGCTATTGTATCTACCTCTGGAACAAGCTAAACTAGTTATAAATATATTTATTCTTCACTGTCGGGTCACTCATTACTGGATCAGTGAGCTGACGGGCTGTCAGGGGAGAGGGAGAGGGGGAGAGAGGAAAAGAGAGCTTCCGCTCATTTCTCCCGTGTTATTATCCAAAGTTAATGTAAACTTGAATAATGTACTTCAGTTGAATGTAATAATTATGTTGGTTGTTGTTTCTTGAAGCGCCAGTGAATGAGCCCCATTAACTGAGTTGTAAACATCACTTTAAATGGAAGAGCCCTATAGGCCCCGCCCACTCGATCGGATCGGCCGATACGGATTCCGGCGATCGGCCCCAAAATTGGCGATCAGAGCATCCCTAAAAACAACAAATAGATTAGGGGCCGAAGGCCTTGGCAGACAGATGGGACTTGAGGGCCCTTTTGAAGGCGTCAAGCGTGGGGATGTTGCGGATCTCCGCAGGGAGAGCATTCCAGAGGGTGGGTATGGCCATCGGGACGTTCGGGACGAATCCCGATGGGCCGGTACTGAAGTGGGCCGGTCGGACGATGTGGGCCAGTCGGATAAATCACTAGCACCCCCCCCGTTGGCAATTTACCAGCGGTATTTACTAGTGGTACCGAAGTGGGCCGGTCGAGAGTCCCGGGCTGATTTTTTGTCCCAGTCCGCCCCTGGGGCTGCCACACTGAAGGCTCTGTCCCCGAAGGTTTGCAGGTTGGTGCGAGGGGTGGTAAGCAGGCCAGAGTCTGAAGACCGCAGGTTCCGGGGTGGGACATGTGGGCGAAGGATGTCCGATAAGTACTGGGGGGCATGGGCATGGAGGGACTTGTAGGTAAGGAGGAGGACTTTGTAGGTTATGCAGGACTTGACCGGCAGCCAGTGGAGGTGGATGAGGGTGGGGGTGATGTGCTGCCACGGCTTTGTATGTGTGAGTACCCTAGCAGCACATTTTTGTCAGTAAGTCTCAGCTGAATGTAAATATAATTCCTAGTTTACATAAAAGAGCCAGCCAGCTAACCAATCAGAGCAGACTGGGCTCTGGTTTCAGACAGAGGGTGAAAAGAGGTGCTGCAGCACAGGCAGTGTGAGAAAAACAAAGACCTTTTTAAACATTAAAGGTGAGGTGTCATGGCCATTTCCACTGATCATAATTCCATTGTTGAGGTATACTAAAATAGAAAAATACTGTGCAATTTTCCAAACATTGGCTTCGCATACAGCATCTCTGTAAAGTGTGTGTATTCAGCAGTATTCACTTTCTCCACTAAACGGCTCGTTGCCGCTGCCTGCACTGAGTGTGTGTGTGTGAGGAAGTCCGTGGATTGGTCAATTTGGACCAATCAGCGGGGGCTTAACGTAACGGCTCCGCGGACGTAACGTAGCGGCTCCACGGATTGGCCCATTTAGTTCCGGGTCGATCGATCAAATGGATGATGACGTTTCACCAACGAGGCGTTTTGGGGAGGTATTTTCTGTTTTAGAGTTTTACTCGCTACAGGGTGTACTTTGAGGGTTTTGACTCTGCACACCGTTTACATGCAGAAAAACCTTCATAACACACAAGGGGACGGGTAATAACCGGAAAAGCATGACACCTCACCTTTAAAGCATGGAGACATGTCACAGTAAAGGCACTAAATACTGATATGAACCTGAAGATAAGCATAATTTGTCTTCTTTGAGTAATTTAGTTTTTATTATGGCAGGGCTGTTTTCCAGTTTATTCGCTCCTCATTAGATAAGGAAAATAATTTTCACTATCAGTGTGATAACAGGAAAGGGAAACAATGCCTACCTGGACGCTCCCTCAAGCAAATGTGTAGATTTAATCACACTGATTTTATCTAGCAGCTCCCCTGAAAGAGAAAAAAAAAAAAAAAGTTTAATAGGTAATATTCAACATACAAATGATCAATTTGTGGGTTTCTTTCGGAATTCATTTATAGACTAGATCTATGTGATCTCACCAGTGGGGATTGGTTGTCTCGGGTCATGTAAAGGAGTGACCTCCCCGTCCCACAGGTGTGTCGCTCGGCCTTTACTCCTCCTCCCCTGCCGCCTCTCCATCAGCTGCCGATACTCCGCCCAGTTACTGCAGCGCCTGACCTAAAGGAACATATTAATTTTCCAAATGAAGATTCCAACTCAATTTGTGTTGAACAGTTGCATTTCGAAATCATGTTACATAGAGGTTCATACAGATTAAAGAGGCCGTATTATGCTTTTCCCCTTCCTGTATTCTTATATAGGTTGTTGTGCATGTAAATTGTCTGGAAAAGCCTAAAATCCCAAAGTTTCTCTCCCCCCCACTTTTCTTCAACAACATAGAGACATCACTATGTAACATGTGCTTTCATTGGCTAGCATACCAACAAAATGTAAGTGTAGTGTACGTGATAACAATAGGCCAGCTAACCTAGTTTCAGACAGAGGGTGAAAAGAGGTGCTTTGCTTGCATATTACCCACTTACTTTTTGATAAATATGGCGAATAATTCTGCACTTTTCCTATTGTTCGGAGTTTTTTTCTTTATGGTTTATTGCAATGATATGTAATAATTTCATTTAACTTAATTTAACAATCCATAGAAACGCTGTCGAACTACAAACCTCTCTGTCCTTGTCCGAGCGATGCCTTCGCTTCTCCTCTTCTCTCATCTGCTCCTTCGAGGACATCTTGACATCCCGCAGGTTGATCCTGGTCCTCCAGGGGTCGACGTCACAGACCCCCACTGCCAGAGCCCCAGGGAGCAGAGAGGGGTCAGGTGATACCAGGCAGCTGGAGAGGCGCTCCCTGCTGGAGCCCAGGTCAGGGAAGGAGATGGAGCTGAAGTCCCAGCGTGAGGCGGGCTGGTGATCAGATCGCTCCCCGACATCATCCTGCATCCACCAGGTCCTGACCCCACCCTCGTTTCCTGGACTTGCAATGGCGGTCTGGGTGCTTGAAGTTTCTGGAGAAATAGTCAGGTGGGACTCTGGAAGTTTGTTATCCTCCTGACCTTCTTGGCCGCATGTATCCTCCTCCATTCTGTCAGCTGCGGATTCTTCTTGTGCTTCAGTGTGACTGCAGCATTACAAAAAAATATGCCATAGCTTTGTTAAAATTGGAATTAACGATATGACTTGAATAATTATTAAAGCACACTTAGACCCTAGCCACACGGAGACGGTAACGAAAACGAACTGAATTCGATATCAAAAAAGTATTCCGTCCACACGCAATCGGCACCAGAAACGTGTCTGTCCACACGAGACCGCTCGACCCGCTGGAGACGCTGTAGTACATATGCCGGGCCTGTAAGTGGCGCTGTACTTCCGCCACAAAATATATCAAAAGCAGCGAAGAAGACTTCACGAGCATGCATGGTTGCCATGGTTTCCCTTCTGTTTATTCTCCGCGGTGGATTTAGCAGCAGAGGTGGGGAGAGGCAGGGGCCAGGGCTCTGGCTCTTTTTCTCCCCCCCCGAGGCAAGCGTGTTCTCCTGCTGTAAATCTCTCCGGTAGTCCACCAGCAGATGAAAAACACCCACCTCTCCGCCTCTTCCAAGGGACGAGGGGACCGTGCGGCAGAGTTTCCGTTAGAATTAGTTTTCGCTGGTCAACATGTCCGTTAAAGTTTAAATCTTCCGGACAAAATGATAAAAGTGCCGGTCAAAGGTCTTCTTTGTTATTTATTGAGCTTTAAAACAAATGAATAACGACTCTATATAATAATATAAGAATAATATACGGAGTCTCTCTTTTCCTCCCCCTCTCCTGACAGCCCGTTAGTATTTTCGTTATCAGGAAATGATCGTATAGGGCGTAATCACGGAGCGTTGAGTCTGCAGATCTACCCACCTTAGGACCCGTTTCGTGTGGCCGAAACGTCTATATCAGAGAAGCGGAGAGGAGAGTGAACAGGCGTGTTAGCGGCAGACAGGGAGAGACAAATAATTACACATGGCGCTCTCCAAGAAGAGGAAAGTGGACAGTGAGAACAGAGGTTTTAACCCTGAGTGGACGGACTCATTCATGTTCATCCTGCCCACTGGGAGCACAACACCGGTGTGTCTCATTTGTCCAGAGACCGTGGCGCTCATTAAAAGTGCCAAGACGCCACTATGAGACAAAACACAAAGTGTTTGACCAAACATTCCCTCTCAAGTCAGAACTGAGGTCACACAAAATAAATATCGTTCCAGGGCAGGCTAACCGAGGCTAACCAATGAGCACCTCCATGTGTGTATGAGAATGGCCCTGACACCATTTCAGCCCAGATTTAAACTCCTGGCAGGACAAGCTCGAGCTCAATTCTCGCACTGAATAAAAGAAAGTGAGTGAGGGACTGCAATATAAGAGGGAAAGAAAGAGAAACTTTAAAACTGTTCAATTCTTATGATGTGTAAAGGTGTGAAACGGTTATCAAAGAAAAAGGGAAACTCAAGATGCTGCTACACTTTATTTTATTTATCTAAAATTAAGAACTTTTAAGATGCACACATTTTCAAAAGCTATTTTATTTATTTTCTCTATTTTATTTTTAAATGCAGCCCGAGAGGAACATTACACATATCCACAGTATTTACTGTATATCTGTATAGTTCAATGTTAATTGACAATACATATTATTGTTTATGAATTGTACTTTCTCTATTTGATTGGCAGTTAGTTGTTGATTACATGCAGACGTTGATAAAGCTACAGGCTACTTCAATATATCTCACACTAATTCATAAAGCAACTTAGACATTTTGATGTTCCGGACCTTTGCATGGGGAGATTTTCTCTAACTGGACCTCGTTGAATTTTAGTTGAATACCCCTGGTCTATATGATAGAGAACTGTAGCGGATACGACCCATATCGTCTCTGTGTGGCTGTAGCCTTAGTTCGGCCCTTCTGCTGCTTTCAGTTTTATAAAAAATACAATTACAAATGCAAATAAAATGGTATGTTTATGATAACAAATATATAGACATGTTTACTTCTTTTATTGGACAAATTGAACTTGAAAAAAAAAAAACACACCAATGAAAACAAATAATTATAATTCAAACTTTGTTCTATTGGTATTCTGTTTAAACTGACTTTTTTCAATATCACAAAAACAATATTATGACATTATTACATGGCTTGGTTGAATGCTCGATTCTGGTTGGTCAATTTGGACATTCAAGAGGTTGATCATTTTCGCTAACAGTCTGTTGCTAACGAGAATAGACTGTTGCTAAGGAGGATCAAGGGACTATGTGTAGTCATATCAATTCACACAATAGCGCAAGGTTAGAGAAGGAAAGAGGTTAAAAGACAAAACGCTAAATAACAAAAAATTGCTAATTGAATTAAAGAAATTAATTTCAGTTATTTCCAAAATTATTTGGTAGAATACATCAAACGTTGAATTAAACACAAAAGTGACTAGAGTTATAGTTATATTTTTAAGTGCAGTTTTCCTCCCTGGGTGCAAGATCCCAAGTTCAGTGATGATAAAAAAACGATAAATATTGTGAAGCGATACCTGGATGTTGCGGTGGGGCTGGCGCTGCGCTTTCTCTTCAGCTGTTTCCCTGCTCTGTCACGTGACTGAGGAAGGTTCAGCTGCTTCGCATAGGACGATGTCTCAGAACTGTAAAAAGCCACACACACACACACACACACACACACACACACACACACACACA
>CALSBZ010046842.1:1215624-1244989 GCA_943591055.1 Gobionotothen gibberifrons | reverse complement strand
AAATGATTTGGACATGATAAGACAATAGAGTAATGATTTTCTTTGTTTTTTATCTGTTTTCTGTGATATTTCCTGTTTTTATCTAATTGTGTAACTTTGTTTTTGTTGTGTAAGTACTTTTACATTTGTTTGCCACTCGACATTTCTGAACATTAAGGCAAACTCAGTATACTTTTTCAAACTAGAATACATAACAAATAAATGTTCTGAAAGTTTTAAATATGGGTTGATCTAATGATTTCCTTTTCTTTTGTCGGCACAAACGTGACTGACCAACCAACCAATTATCTTGTTTTTCAAAGCCTAACTCTATTTATATTTGTATTGGTATTATATGCACAGGCAATACAAATGGAAGTGAAAGCAACGAGAAAAATGTGGTAGATTGGTACAAGTCAGGAATAATCCTTTTAAATCAAATTAGTTAGAATATCTTGCACCAAAGACATTGTCGCTTACAACAATTGTCAGAGCCAGTTTAATTTTTTTGTGACAAAGTCAATTAATATTGTCACCTATTCGTGACTTGTGTAGTCAAGGGGCTATAAAAGACTACAATACCCACGGCACCAGTATTTAAGATACAGATATCGGAACCTGTGTGGAAGACGCCGTTGAAACACAGTTTAAAGCGTTACACTTCGTACAACATTATATAGTTTGTTTATCTTTCATTTTTTGCCTGTTTTGTTGGCAACTATCTTAAAGGCCTATTTTTATTGTGGAATGTGTGACGAAATAATTGTATTTTGATTAACCGCAAGTCTGTTTGAAACGCATCTAAGAAGTAGGAAAGAAGCCGCGACAGCAGTTAAAAAAAAGTATATAACAAACGTTATACAACCAGAGATGGAAAGGTAAAAGGAAATACATTAAATAAAATAGCTTGTAGCAGTTTGGCTTCACATGGTGGGATACATGTTACTGTACAAAAATATTAAAAGTTATTTCAATTCAATATCTTAACACATTTGGTTTGCAAAGGATTGACAAATGGCATACATTTTCCCCTTCCTGTGTCAATTAGGATGCAGTTACCTGGGATGGAACCTGTGCACCAAATAGCCAAGCCTCTTCAAATGCCCAAACACCTAAGAGATATAAAAAAAAAAAACTTTGTTAGACGCAGTTCAGGCCTCCTTCAGAATATCTGTCGGGATGTTTTCTCTTACCTGATATTCCTGGAGCCTCAATGTGCTTGAGTACAGAAACTTCTCATACCCGTCCTGAATGGACAGTGGCAGCTCCTGGTAAAACACCTGCACGTTCCCCTGTTCACACAGTCACTCAAAGTAATCAGTTATCCATATTTTACAGATCACAATAGGGTAGGGGGATTGGAGAAATATAACTGCCACTCACACACTCCATCAGGTAGAGAGCCTCTTCAGGGAAGAGAAACTGCTTGCCGCCAGCAGAAAATCCCATCGTCTGCCAAAACTTCCCCTATGTAAAAAAACAAGTGTTTTCAGACTCAGTCAAAATAAAATGTAACGGGGTGTGAGTATATGTAAGTTTTGTACACTGAGGAACACTCACAGCTGGAGACTGAAGCTCCACGATCTTCTCACTTGGAATCCATGTGGCCTTCACTAGGTTTCCCCTAAATAAAAAATAAAAAATCTGAAGCTCAACCCACATACTTTACAATTTTGGCAAAAGTATATAGTAAAATATTTTTAAAAGAAAGTGATTTTCTGGCCACCAGGGATGACCTCATTTATAACCTGGAAGTTCAAATCACCCTTGTTGCCACGTCAAAATGCAATAGGAAGTTTTTCATTGGATTTTGAGTTGATGCAGGAAATAAGCTCAATTGAAGAGCACTTTCAACCATTTTTCAAGGCAAAAATGCAATTGCCAAAAAAATAAGCCTGGGCTATACAATGTCTATGCCTGCTTGCATGAATTCAACAGCAACAACTGGTAGTTTATTTTAACATTACTTATATACTATATACTTATATTTGTTTTGCCAGTAGGAGGAAATAAGCAGATTGCAAACATCACACTGGACAAATAGAGAGCTTCTCTCTTCTAGTATTTCTACCAAGAAAAACTATATTAGTTACTTTTTATAGAGCTGAAACCACAGTCAAATGTTATTATTTTGTGTTAGATATGTTTTTCACAATCAATGACAGCAGATTTTGTCGGTGTTACTCCTGGTATGTTGGACGGATGCCATGCCTACTCACAGTTTCTCCACTCGCTCCTCGGATATGAGGCTCCAGTGCTCATTGAGACTCTGCTCAAGCCGCTGTCTTTGCTCGTCTGAGTCATCAGGGAAGAAGTCTTTCTGTCCTCTCACCGGGATCTTGTGACTCCTGGACCGGGCTGCAAACAGTTCAGATGGACTGGAATTAAAAAAAAACGCGCTCACGTTCTGGCATTTTGATTTGTCTATCAATAGATAAAGGCAAGAGAGAAGAAGCAATACAATCCATTAAAAGTGATGTGTCAGACTTATATGGGTTATTATCACAATGCTGCATTTATTTAGAATCACTGGGTCACATGTCATGGGAGATATGGTCATGTATGTCATGTGATTTTCCAAAAATAAACCTCAGAATGTTCTTAACAATATTCATATATCATAAAAATAAATATTTACGTCCTACAAAAAATGTGTTCTACTTTTTTCAGTGTACAGTAGTAATACAATTCTGCATTGATTTGGAGATCATTGGTCACATGATATGGAAGCTATTAAAAAGATTTACGGGTTTTCAATAAAGAAACTTCTGTATTTTCATCAATAATTTAATAAAAAAATAGAGTGGGTCACATCATGTGGAAGCTTTTGAAAGAAAATGAAATTATTTTATTTGAAAATATGTATATAAAATGAATTAATGCAGTCAAAATAGCGTGCCACATAAGATACATGTATTGTAATGTTAACTGATACGGGCAAGTTAGCACAGAGGTATTGAGTATATCAGTGATGTTGTGTCATTTAAAAGGTAATGTATTGACATTGTTGTATTAGAACTTTTACGATGGAGGAGACTTTCCTCTATCTGACTGAGAGACTAACAATAATGATTCATTAAATATATATGTATGATGTTTCGCCACTACTAATGTATCGCTCTACGGGTTTTTAAAAGTCACGTCAACTAAGGTTTCCCTGGAACCACAACCTAGCTAACTGTCAGTTAAAATAACCGTATGACCATGTGAACGGGGCAACTCTTAAGCCCCTGCAATAAACTATGACAAAATACAAATTTGACTAAATATTACGAAAGTTATTACTCAACCGCCAACAAATGCACTACTATTTCGCATTATCGATAATAACATACCTTAGTACTTCATTGTAAAACTTTGAGTCAGTGTCTGTCTTGTTTTGGTCGGCCATGTTTACCAGTAACAGCCCGCTGCTAGTGATGGTCCCCTGGTCCTAACGCCCGTTAAATTCATTAATCGAAATAAATCACACGTTTGGGGAAGTAAAGAGGACCAGTGATGCCAGAATAAGGCTACACGTTTTGCTTGAATAAAAGTAGTAATATAAAATGCAAATACAAAACTAAAAGTACTTAATATATATAATATCACTGGATTATAATAGTGATGCATTAATGTTTTCAAAAGTCAAATGTTCAGCATTTGCTTTCAGAATGTAGTAAAGTAGAACTGGAAAGAAAATGCTTGTTCGACACAAAATTCCTGCAGTTCTGGCATTCACTGTTTATGTTAATTGTACAGTTAATCAGTTGCCATGTGTATTGCAAACTTCTAGAGCAGGGTTGCAGTCGAATAGTTTGAAAATCAGCTCCTAAATTCTAACCCTATCGTCTATTCCTTGACCTCTGATACCCAAGTCCGGATTAACCATATGGGCAACCTGGGCAAGTGCCCAGGGGCCCTTGAGCAAAGAGGGCCCTCAGTGAGAAGATAAAAAAATATATATATCTTTTTTTTTTCCGGGCACAACCTCACTCATCATACATTGTTTTAAATGACACTCACTCTTCGCCATAAATAACACAGCTTTTCTATAGGGTCAAATTACTGTAGGTCTCACTATGTATGCGCTCAACTTTATTACTACGCGGCGGCGGCGGTGTATAGCCGAATCACAGCCCCACCCTTGAGCAACCACACAATTTCACTGCATATTTTACTTTTGTAACTCTCAATGTTTGTGACTAATAGAACTCCTCGTGTACTTGTACAGCCAGCCAGTCATATTTTGGCATTAAGTGGGGTGCTGCTCTGAGGTTTTGATTGATATTACCTAGGTCTTCTTGAGCCAATCACTGTCTTGTGATCTTATCCATTGTATCTTTGTCTTGTGATTTTTGACTAAAAGGGCAAAAGGCTAGACCTACTTTGGTTGAACTATGTGGCTGCGTCCCTGCTTTTGACAAATAGGTGTGCGATTTGACATGCCAGATTGACTGAAAATTCTAAATATTGGTCATGTTGGTAGGATTGGGTAGGCGTGGTGTTACTTGTTGGTACGTCGGTTGGGGGGGGGGGCCATGAGTGCTCAGTGCCCAAGGGCCCCTGGAGGTACGAGGTGAAACGTCACGGGGTTAAGGGATAGTGCATAGGAGAATTCAAAAGGATTTAGGAGAAGAGACTGCAGTACTTTAGAGAATCCGACTGCACTTTCACTATCCGACGTGTTTATGATGCACCAGCGGACGTCCTTTTGTGCGTCTGCTGCTGTGGGGAAACCATGGAAACCACAGTTTTCTATACAGCGGACTACAACATGGATGTTTAATAAGAACGAGGGACTATTGTAAACTCATCTAGACTCTGCACCGTGCTCTGATGCTGTTATTTTATGCTTTATGAACGTGGACAACAGAGAAACATATTCTTCATGACCAAAGTTGGAATTGAAATAAAAAAGGAAAGTGAAACTTATGCTCGTCACCCTCTCCCTCCTGTCCACATTAATACAAATGATCCCAATAGGCCTACGTATGATTGTATGAAAAGATCTTAAAATAAATACAAATGTATTTATTATAAACGTTAGTCCTTAACATCTATCACTGTGTATATCCATTCAAACATCTTTTAAAAGTTGAACAAAACCCACACAGCTCTGTGAAATGTTGACTTTATTTGATAATATTTCTCTTTTTGATTATAATACTGATGAACGTTAAAAACAAAGCACTTTGGCAACTTACCACATACGTTTTAAAAAGCTTAATAAGCACCGTAACTTTCATGATATAATTTCTCCGTCATAATCGTTTGTTTCCGTGAACGGCCGACTGTTGTGTGACGGCAAATGCTGCGGCTGCAAGGCATTGTGGGGCAGCATTTTCTCCTCTCCTTTCGGTTAGGGAGGTCCAGGTTGCAGTCGAATAGTCAATTTAGCTTAGGAACCTTCCTAACGGAGTGAAATGATCCGGAAGTACCTCAGTAGCAGCCATGATAAGTGCCGTTCGAATTCGTCTACATGATAGGAAAGGAGGTTTCAAACTTCCTTTATAACCTCCTTTAGCTTAGGAACCACTGGGGTTGCAGTCGAATAGTTTGAAAATCAGCTCCTAAGTGCTAACCCTATCGTCTATTCCTTGACCTCTGAGTGAAACGTCACGGGGTTAAGGGATAGTGCATAGGAGAATTCAAAAGGATTTAGGAGAAGAGACTGCAGTACTTTAGAGAATCCGACTGCACTTTCACTATCCGACGTGTTTATGATGTGCCAGCGGACGTCCTTTTGTGCGTCTGCTGCTGTGGGGAAACCGTGGAAACCACAGTTTTCTATACAGCGGACTACAAAATGGATGTTTAATAAGAACGAGGGCTATTGTAAACTCATCTAGAGACTCTGCACCGTGCTCTGATGCTGTTATTTTATGCTTTATGAACGTGGACAACAGAGAAACATATTCTTCATGACCAAAGTTGGAATTGAAATAAAAAAGGAAAGTGAAACTTATGCTCGTCACCCTCTCCCTCCGGTCCACATTAATACAAATGATCCCAATACGTATGATTGTATGAAAAGATCTTAAAATAAATACAAATGTATTTATTATAAACGTTAGTCCTTAACATCTATCACTGTGTATATCACCATTCAAACATCTTTTAAAAGTTGAACAAAACCCACACAGCTCTGTGAAATGTTGACTTTATTTGATAATATTTCTCTTTTTGATTATAATACTGATGAACGTTAAAAACAAAGCACTTTGTCAACTTACCACATAGCCTACGTTTTAAAAAGCTTAATAAGCACCGTAACTTTCATGATATAATTTCCCCGTTATAATCGTTTGTTTCCGTGAACGGCCGACTGTTGTGTGACAGCAAATAGATGAGAGTAACAAATGCGTCACTTCCGGGCAAAAATAACGGCTCCGCCCACTTTTGGGGGAAAACAATGCTGTCAGTTGAACGGCGGTCAATACAAATTCTGAAGTTTTTGCCAATCCGATCAGAAATGTAAGAAAACCGGAGATTTTTGGATCTTCAAAGAGCCCGATTCTAATGGCCAGACAGGCAAACAATTGCATTAAGCCATTATAAATCGACGTTCGGGCTCGATATATGGTTAAATATAGCAGTAGGCTATCGATTTTCATAGATGAGAGTAACATCTAGGTCACTTTACGGCCCCGCCCACTTTTGGGGGAAACAACGGCTGTCATTTGAATGGCGATCGAGCCTGAAGCCACAGAGATCTTCTGTTACTGTCCTTTCTTCTTAGAGGAAGTACAGAAACACGTAACTCTGGATTTGTTTTAATGTTTGAGGAGCAATAAACGACACAGCAGCTTTTTGGCATCATAAAACAATTATTTTCCGCCTCGCTCTCGAGAGTAACAGCTGGCGAAATGACAGCCCCGCCTGCTGCTTTTAATTTAACCAGCTTTTAATTTAACTCGTCGTTTTCCAATAATTACATGTAATAGTTTGCCTGTCTGGCCATCATAATCAGGCTCTTTGAAGATCCAAAAATATCCGGTTTTCTTACATTTCTGATCGGATTGGCAAAAACTTCAGAATTTGTATTAACCGCCGTTCAACTGACAGCTTTGTTTTCCCCCAAAAGTGGGCGGAGCCGTAATTTTCTCCCGGAAGTGACGTAGGTGTTACTCTCATCTATGCTGCGGCTGCAAGGCATTGTGGGGCAGCATTTTCTCCTCTCCTTTCGGTTAGGAAGGTCCAGTGGTTCCTACGCTAAAGGAGGTTATAAAGGAAGTTTGAAACCTCCTTTCCTTTCATTTAGACGAATTCGAACGGCACTTATCATGGCTGCTACTGAGGTACTTCCGGGTCATTTCACTCCGTTAGGAAGGTTCCTAAGCTAAATTGACTATTCGACTGCAACCCAGGGCTTCTTAAACTCCGGACCAAGGTCCGGACCGAACTGAAAATCAACCCGGAGCGAACCCTGTGTCCCATTAAAAAAAAAAACGTTCTGATTCTGATGTAAATTAATGTATATTTTCTTGTGTCTAACGCGTTGCGAGAATGAACGTGCATATATATTTACTTGTGTGCGCGAGCGTGACACGCATTGCAGACCGCAAGTTAACCGCAAGTTTACCTTGACTTTCTAATGCTTCCAATGCCTTTTTGCCGAGGTTCAAGGCATTGAAAAAACAGTGCCATTCCTCCCACTAGTTCAAGCCATCATACTGTATGTATGTGTAACCCAAATGTCCCGTAGCCTCTCTGAACACCCTGGGACTCTGCGTTGTGTTTATTATGGGATGTTATGCAGAGGGGAGGAAGACAGGACACAGTAGATCAGATTGTGGTGGAGACGCTGAGTAGTGATTTATTCATCCCAATGGCAGCTCTTTCTGACACACCCATTAATTAAAAGAAATTGAATGTTTGGACGTTTTTAACGTAATAATTTGTAAAATGATTTGCCGCCATTAACACTGCTCACCTTTCGTGGAGTGAATACAAACATTAGCGCCAAGATGGTGGCCGCACCCAGAACCCAGAGAAATACGGTGTCCCACAATGGACAAAAAACAACAATTTGCTGCGCAACAGCAACACCTAGTGGCCTGTCAAGGCTGCTACCTTACATCTACCCCTTCTTTAATTGATGGCGTCCCATCCATCAGGCCAAACAAAATACAACAAAGGCCATAGCACAAACAATTTAAACAGTTAAAGAGAAACAAATAACCTTTCTGTATGACTGTCTTATAAAATGTGTGTGTGTTATACATTTTAACAGTCAGAATGTTGTGGCTTGATTGTGTCACCCCTTTCCTGCTTCTCTACTTGCTTTGGCCCTTTGCCACAACTTCCATCCCCTTTCTCTCCTCCTCTGGTCCTCTTCCGAACTCAGGACTTGTGACTCACATGACTGTCTCTTCGGGGCACACCGATTTCTTGGTGGATTTCTCCTAGGAGCTTTGTCAGGTGATTTGGCGTCACTCACAGTCGTACTTTCCTCATCTCCTTCATCCATTTGTCCTTCATCCACATCCACTTCCTCCATTTGTTTGGGCTCATCGTGTAACACTGGTGTCCCAGGTCCCACATTCTCCTCAACTTCCTCTGTATGATCGATCTCACAGTCCTCTGCTGCATCCGATTCAACCCAAGGGCGCCGGAAGCGGGGGGGCCAGGGGGCCATTGGCCCCCCCACTTTTCAGCCCTGCCCCACATTTTCGCAGCGGCAAATGCCGTGGAACACTGTACAAATCCTGTTTCAATAATTCCCCTCTACTCTAAAGTCGCATCTAAAACACGATCTGATCTAGCTGTGTATATTTTGTTATGTTTGATTGTTATATTCAATCTCATTAGCTACAGGCATTTTTTAAGCTTGTAAAGGGAAGATGACAGCTCGCCTCTCACTCACACCCTGCTCTTCCACAGCACCGCTCCCCCTCCCTCCCGCTGAAATTATGAATGTATAAGGCATATAGTAATCACACGGCAGGGTCCGTTACAGTTAGTTTTTACCTGATTTCAAATAAACAAAGTCTTGGCTTTCAGAATATTAAACTTGTTTCGGCAAATTCAGATGAAAAATACAACTCTGAAGCTTGTAACGGCATAATTACAAGCGGAGAACGGAGTAATTTAACGTCACAGCAGGCATAACAACAGCCGGTGTTTCTTACACAAACGCAAAAATACACAAACACACACGTATATACACACACACACTCGCGGGTTTCCCCCAGTCCAGTAATCCAAACGAAAATATCTTCCCTCCGTACTATTTTGATAATTTGCTCCGCTAATGATCAATCAGATCGATCCAGGAGGAGGACACTTTAAAGGCCTTTTTCTCAAAATGATGACTCTGTAACAGTCATTATATAATGTGACATATTTTGCTTAATATTTGGAGTACAAAAACAATCCTGATATCATTATAAAGCTAGGAATCTCCTCTTTACAACAGTGTATACAACTCAAAATGTGTCTTCGGGTCAATGCGACTAGGATTTCGATGGAGCAGGTCACTTTACATTTGGTGAAATAAAGCAGGCAGACATAACAGGAAGAATATGTACATTTTAACCCAATCAAATAGGACATTGTCACACCATTCAAATGTATCCATGTAAATTACAACCAATAAAAAAAGCTTAGATGTGTTTATTTGTTACGTTGTTTACGTTATTTGTTACGTTGGTGTGTGTCAGCCGTTAACCTAGATAGATAAACTTGCAAACATGTCAGAAGAACCGGCGCATAAGAAAACTAAATACTGTCAAACTAAACTGAAATTCAACAACTTGAATGTCACATCCCTGACATCGGCAACTCCGGAGCCTGGTCCTTCAAACATAGAACCAGCGCAGATGAACGCAAAAGCAGCTCTGCGGCCGCAGAGACTGTCAAAACCGCCGCCGCCGGCATCGTTGAACCGAAACAGGCTGGTTCCGACTGCATGGAGGTTTGTTGTCGGGACATTGTGACGGGCAAATAAAAGCTTATTTAGGCAAAGAGAAAGGTACTTCAATGCAGAATGGTACAAAAACAGAGAGTGGTTAATTGCAAAACCACTAAACGAGCATTCTGTGAAATATGCAGATTTAATATGTCAAACGGCTTGTAACTTTCTCCAAATGTGGAGATGACAGCTTTGTAATTAACTGGAGCTTTTCACAGAGAGTGTGTTCAAAAAAAGTTTGCTTACTTCAGTCAAACACCAGTCAACATTCAGCTTGTCAAACAAGAGCGTAGCAGGAAAAAAGAAGAGATGGAATGAGCAACTGCGCTGTATGTGTGGGCTGGAGCTGTATAGTTTAATTTACAGGAAAGAGGTGAGCAGAGGGTCGAGTTGTCCATTCTTGTTCTGTTTTCTCTGACTATCTTCCTCCTGAACACCCTCTCAGACTTTCATTTGCTCGCGCTACTAAAGAGACACGTTACCATGGAAACCGTGCACCACCCTCTCTCTCTCGCTGTCCTCTAATCGTATCACATATACAGGTGTGTTGAGTTGTTTCTTCACCACAATGTATGGACGTGCCTCCCATCTGTCTCCCAGTTTCTGCCTTCCCTCCACATGACATACTTTGACAAGGACTCTATCCCCCGGTATGAAGACTTGACCCTTTGCTTTTCTGTCATAGTGCTTTTTCTGTTGAACCTTAGCATGCCTAGAGGTTTGATTAGCCTGTGCATATGCCTGTGACAGACTGTCGTACAGAGTTTGGACATAATCACCGTATCCATGTGGCTCACTTGCGGTGGAAAGCCCAAAAATCAGGTCCACTGGGAGCCTAGGATGTCTCCCAAACATCAGGTAGTATGGTATGTAACCCGTTGAATCGTGCTGTGTGCAGTTATAGGCATGTGTCATTGCGTCAAGATGCTCATGCCAGCGGGGTTTCAAGTGTGGCTCCAAGGTCCCCAGCATGTTCATGAGGGTCCGGTTGAACCTTTCGGTGGTCCCGTTGCTTTGGGGGTGGTAAGGGGTCGTATGAGTCTTTGTGATGCCAGTGCACTTACACAGCTCCTTCACAACTGTACTTTCAAAGTTGCGCCCTTGGTCCACATGCAGCTTCGCAGGGAACCCAAACTGGCAGAAGAAGTTTTTCCACAGTGTTTTAGCCACTGTAGAGGCCTTTTGGTCTTTTGTCGGGTAGGCCTGGGCGTAGCGGGAAAAGTGGTCTGTAACCACAAGCACATTTTCTATGCCACCTTTGGACTTCTCCAGAGTCAGAAAGTCCACACACACCAGCTCCATGGGGGCACTGCTGTGGATACTGACCAGGGGAGCCCTGGAGCCTGCAGTAGGGGTCTTCCGGAGACAGCATCTTTCACACTGCTCACACCAAGCGACTGGGTGACTGTGGCTGTGAGGAAGTGCGGTCGTCTTTCAACCAGAAGGTTGTGGGTTCGATCCCAGCCCAAGCAGTCAACATGTCGATGTATCCTTGGGCAAGATAATTAACCCTGAGTTGCTCCCGATGGCATGGCCAACAGTGTGTGAATGTTAGATCCTAGAGTAAGGTGCTCTGTATGAATGGGTGTGAATGGGTGAACGACATGTAGTATGTAAAGCGCTTTGAGGGGTCTTAAAGGTGGTGGGCAGGTGTGCCGTCCCCACCTCCCTGTAGGGCTCACTTGACATGCCCGGCCCAAGGTCTTGTGAGTCAGGGTGCGGCAGTGTTCTCATCAGGGGGCCCTCCTGGTTCTAGTGTGGGCTGTGTCTCCCCATGCACTCTCACATTGATCCCCACCCGCTGAGGACAGGTTACACAGGTTTGTAGGACCTGTGTGACCTCCTGGTTTGACATACGGGAGAGGGCATCTGCATTTGTGTTACATTGTCCCCTCCGATACTGGATGTCAAAGTGGAATGTAGACAGCCGAGACACCCATCGCTGGCCGGAAGCATCCAGCTTTGCAGAGGACATCACGTATTTGAGGGGGTTGTTATCCATCTGGACAGAGAATGGACGCCCATAGAGATGGTCGTAAAACTTGTCTGTCACTGCCCACTTCAGAGCAAGGAACTCCAGTTTGTGTGCAGGATACCTCGACTCGGCCGGGCTCAAGCCTCTGCTCGCATAGGCTATGACTCTCTCAGCTCCATCCTGGACTTGAACCAAGACAGCACCAAGCCCCTGTCCCAACACATCGGTCTGAAGCACAAAAGGTAGGCTGTAATCCGGATAACCCAGTACTGGAGCAGTTGTCAACTTTTACTTCAGGGACTGAAAGGCTTCTTCACACTCTGTAGTCCACAAAAAGGGTGGCTCAGGACCCAAACTTGTCTTCCTTCCTCTTATTTTCTTCCTGGGGTCACTAGTTGTCAGGCGGTATAAAGGAGCAGCAATGCTCGAGTAGCCACCAACGTACCGCCTGTAATATCCAGCAAACCCTAAGAACTGCAACACTTCCTTCCTGTTTGTGGGCCTCACCCAGTCCCTGACCTTGCTGATCTTCTCTGGGTCTGTCCTGATCCCCTCCGCCGATACCAAGTGACCCAAGTACTGCACTTCCTTTCTCACAAGCTGGCACTTGGAAGGCTTTAACTTCAAGCCATGTTCATGAAGCCGATCAAACACCAGCTGCAACCTCTCCAGATGGTCATCAAAGATTTTGGAGAAGATGATGAGGTCGTCAAGGTAGATCAAGAGGTGGGTGAAGTTCAGATCCCCAAAACAGCAGGTCATGAGCCTCTGGAATGTGGACGGAGCATTCTGCAGTCCGAAGTGCTTGTGCTTGTATAGTAGATAGTGGTGGTCTAATGGATAGTGAGGTGGGCTGAAGATCGGAAGGTTGTGAGTTCAAATCCTGCCAGGAACACCACCACTAGTGAGTTCAAATCCTGCCAGGAACACCACCACTAGTGAGTAAGGCACTTAGTCCTTAGTTACTCCAGGGAGAATGTCCCTGTAATTGTAAGTCGCTTTGGATAAAAGCGTCAGCTAAATTAAATGTAATGTAATACCTCCACCTGCCAGTAACCAGATGTGAGGTCAAGTGTGGAAAAGTACTTTGCTTGCCCCAGAGCCTCCAGGGCCTCTTCTATTCTGGGCAGGTGGAATGTGTCTCTCGTGCTGTAGGAGTTTAGCTTTATGTAGTCAATGCACAACCTTAATGACCCGTCTTTCTTAGTCACGATCACCACTGGGGACGCACATGGACTCTTACTAGGCCTGATGACTCCTGTCTCCTCCATCTCTATCAACAACTTCCGCACATCTTGCCACTGTGAAGGCGGAATCTTGCGATACGGGAGCCGGAAGGGCTTGGAATCAACCAGGGGAATGTCATGCTGCATTGTTTTTGTGTGGCCGTAGTCCATGGGATGCTTGGAGAAAACGGTTCCAGAACCATGGCTGCTGGGGGCTGAACTGGTTCTGGAACCACGACCCTTTGGGCTCGTGCTGCTAGCCTGGCCTTGCGACTCCTTCTCTTAGGAGTCGTTTGGAGGCTTCGTGGACCTCCAAAAGCCTGACGAGCACCAGCGAATGGCTCCGGGCCTATAGCAAAAACTGGGTGAAAATCGTGGGCTGATGCCAGATGGACCACACCGATGCGTGAGGTATCAAAAAGGGTATTGGGATTTTTGGGTCTAGCAGGATCGGGAAAACAAACAGTGAGGAAATCCACAAGCCAGACAGGTAAAAATGTAGGCAAATCTGGATTCTTCAAAGTAAGGTGGATTCCATCTTCCAGAGCATAATATCGCTGCTGAACCCTGACCGCTCCCATCCATCGTTGAGCGCATTGAGACAAAGAAAAAGTATACTCCAAAAGTTCCTGCTCAAACTGATCTGCTGGGCCCATTTTTCAGGTTGGATCGTTCTGTTACGGTTTGTGAAGGAAGCAGGACCCAAATGCAGATTTAACTGACAAAAATACCTTTATTTCAAGGTCTAGCATGACATGAGACAAGACAGAACACTCACCGCAGAACTAGTCACAACACAAGACGATCCAACACTGAACACAGGGAGACAGGGGTATTTAAACACAGGGTAACAAAACACAGGTGGAAACAATCAGGGGCGGGGCTGACGCTGATGAGGGCAGGAGACACACAAGGAGTGACAGGTGAAAACAATCAGGAAATTAGACACACCAGGGAAACTAACGACAGAGAGGAAACACAGGTAAATAGACCAGACAATATACAGGGAGGAAAAACAATACAGGGAGAAACAACAAAAACCCAAACCAAGACATAGAAATGTGACAAAAATACAATAATCCTAACAAGATCCAAAGGGGGATTAAAGTAACCTGTGTTCACAGTATCCAGCTATAGTGTTATAGCAGAAAGTTGAATACAGCGTATTTCTGATATTTATTAGAGATCACATGGTATTCCATAGGATGTGTGTTACTGAATTGGGTCACACATAGTTAAAGAGATAATGGTTGTTCTGAATTATCAATAGATGTATTCATTTTAAGTGAGCTGACATCGAGGTTGGAGGAAGTTCAGAGAAGGCCTTAGGCTATAGAAACAGTTAACCTTTGTTAGTCGACCACTCCTAAAGGATGTCATGAGACGATGACGTTTAAACATATACAAGTATAGCTTTCAGAGAGGTAAACATGTGACATTTGTGTGGTAGGCTGCATAGTAAAATGTGTGTGCGTTAAACATGCCTAGGAAAATGTGTGTGCGTCCTGTCAAGAGTCCTATGTATGTTTCTGTAAAAGTTCTACTCCTTGGAAGCATTGCTGTAGGACAGCTTGAGAGCAGAGGTAATGTTTTCCTCGTTATTATTGATTGTTGTACAACGAAATAATAATTGATCAACTATACCTGTAAATTGCCACAACATTTTGGAGTAGTTTGAAGTGAAACATTCCTATAGGACATAGGCACTCACACACACTGTAAGGAGAGGGGGCGAACCAGACAGAGTCAACGACTGCTGACTCATTGCCTAGGGCCCGCCCAGGAATGAAGCAACCAATTAGAAGATATGAAGGGAGGAGCAACCGACACAACTCCTCCCACAGAATTTGTATGTAAGATGTCTCAATATCAATATTCGGCACTCTCTTCTGACGGACTGTCCTGATACATATATGATACGTATATCACACGGTATCAAATCAAATCAAATCAAATCAAATCAAATCAACATAGGGCAACAAGAAAATCGGTGAAATCGAGTGTGATGATTTGATTTGATTTGTATATCACACGGTAGTAGAACTTGAGTCCAGAGTACTCTGTATTTTGTACTGTTGCTTTTACCATTAAATCAGCTCATTGCTTATCTCATACCTCAGTGTTCGAGTCCTTTCCTTAAAAAGGCTACTCATCAACGATCGGCGCGGAGCAGAGTCGAACCTTCAACCACGCCACTGGGTGGTGCTCCAACATAGGGCAACAAGAAAATCGGTGAAATCGAGTGTGATGATTAAAAAATAAATTAAAAACATCTAATTTTGACAATAAAAACCGACCAATAGGCGCGGTAGACGATTTGCTTGGCACTTCCGGGTATTTCTCCACTGGTTGGGCCCAAGCCCCCAGGAAGGCGCCGGACTCAGATGAAAATATTCGTGGTGGCCAAACGGCGGTACTACACTTCCGTTTGGTTGCCAGGCCCGGAAACACTTTTTCCCATTGACTTACATGGGGAAAGAGTGGTCTGTAAATCGTTGGATAATTTTTTTTAAACTAAATAAACCACCCAGTATGAACACTTGTATAGCCCTTATTAAAAACATTCGTTCCTCAAGTTGTAAAAATGTGCTAATAACGTTATTCTGAGTTATTTCCCTCTGCATTATGAACGCGCATCTAACCCACGGGACCGCGCCGCCCTGCACGTTCATGTTACGTGTTCAGCAGGTTCAGCACTACATGCGTTTATCTTTACCCATGGATGCACAATAACAACGGACCCATATTGTCTTACTGCCATCCCACGGAGCTGTAATAATGGATATATTGCACATGTTTGCTGTAATTCATCATTTGTAAAATATTATACTACATGGGCTGTATGAATCTTGTACCGTAAATGTTGCATTAAATAAAGTTAATATTACCGACGTTAGATTAACGTCCCTGTAGCTTCTTATTGCACTAAGAAGCTTATTGCACTGTATACATGTGCAATAATTCTTTCATGCTAAATTAAGCTCTGTTGCTTGGATATCACTAGATCCTGTTACAGCGTAATATAAGTACATAACGATTGATGTCCACATTAGCATAATTACTAGCTAGCCGTTAGCTGCTAACTGCCGCCTTGTTCATATCGAATCCACCATAATAACAAATCATTACCATGCTGTCATGAACGTGCGGTGCTTTTACGTGTACGCAGATTGACGTGCTTGATGTGAACGAGCATTTTGGTTAAAGTTGCGCATGCTCTATGAGCGCACATACGGGTACTTCTCAGGCATGCCTGGTAATCTGTGACGTTTCACTCTCTCAAAAGTTGGGCCATTTTATCATCATGCGCTAATGAGCAACTCTCATAGGAATGAATGAGGCCCCGCCTCCCACGCTGTATCCAGTTCTTATTATACATCCATGGTTGGGCCATGTTAACAATACCGTGTAACTGTCACGTTTGAAGGGACAAAACCGTGACATATTCACGTCTCCCAGCATGGTAGATCGTCATGTTCACGTCTTGCCGTGATATCGGGTTGGATAAAACGTCCTCATCGAACCCTGAGTTTCTTGTTTGAGACTAATTTCTCATTCCTTTTATCACTGAAGCTGCTCTTTAGTCAATATTGAGGTTTTGTTGTATAGTTTTGATCAGAGCCCTAGAGAGAAAGAGTTATGACACTCTTTGATGTCGCCGCCAGCCGGTCACGTGGTTTATGTATGCTGGGATAGTTCAAAACGCACTTCCGGGGTAATGCTTCTCTATGGCAAAAACAGCACGAACATGGTCAAAATAGTCATAGATTAAACCAACGTTGTTATTTTTTAAAGATTGCTTTCATATTTACATGATGTGGTTACACTTTGTATGGATTGGCACTATTTCCAAGTTTCGTTATTTAACGATATTTTGAGGGGAAAGTGTGATAGCACAAGCAGGCTATGTTGATGTCAGAAGCAGAAAAGAGCAGAAAACTCTGTCATGTAAGTAATCAGGTTCAGGTTATTTATTTGTACCCGTAGGTAGATTCTGTTTGCAGAGAAAAAGACAAGGGTTCCATCCTGACACTAAAAACAAACACAAACAACAGACACATCTCTAATAAAAGGACTAGTAAAAGTACAAGTATACCCTGCTCAACCAAATCTCAAAATATTTAAGAAACATTTTAAGAAGGAAACCACTAGTACAAACATGGACATTCAAAATTCACAATTAAATAAATAAATAATCTGTGTGACGCTCCTATGATTTGTTAATTTGAGCAATAGCTGCTGGGATAAAACTGTTTTTATACCGCTTCGTTCTACTCCTTGGGACAAGTAACCTCCGGCCCGAAGGAAGAAGCTTGAATTCTGAGTGCAGAGTAATGTAAGTAATGTTCACCAATGTTCAGTACCAATACATTATTAGTACCCTAATGCTCAAAACATTTAGTCTGTATTATCGTTTTTAACCCTAGATTAATCAAGAAAGACTATTAAGTTATTTATAGTGTAACATGTATGGCAGTGTACTGTATTACCTTACAATAGGCCTTTTACACAACACACATTTGGAATCGTCACAGTGGTAATTGACATTAATTTTAATTATTCACATAGTTTTGTCTTTCTTCCTTTGACTTGTCTTCAGGGAATAAGGCCTATTCTCCTTTTTAAACTCTCAAAATGTTGTTTGTGTCAGCCTAGAAATACAGTACAGCACTAGCCAGGATTGTGTGTTACATTATTTCTAACTCTAACAGCCTTAACTCAACAATTTGAAACATGTCGACAGTCCTGTGAGACCGTTTTTGTAAAGTACATGTACATTTGCATGATATGCTCCCTTTGAAAGCAACTATAGTCCTCTCTGATTTGAATGTTTGGTTTTCATTCTTCAAACGCAGCATTTCCAAATCCTACATTGTTTTACCATGTCCTTTCAGTATAGGCTACTGCAGATGTCATTACAAAGTATTTAGTTACTGTTGCATGCAGTATGAAAAACACTTGAACATTCTCAGTCATAACACTGAGCCTTGACCTTCGACCATTTTGCTAATACAGTATATCCCCTGTGCAAACAATTGTTGGTCATATTAGTCAGAAAAGCATGTTGTCTACTTAAAACGCGACCTCATGTCGTCGCGCAACACTGTTACTGCCCTAAGTCATTTCAAGATGGAGGAGTATGATAAGGCCATCAGCTTCCTCCGGGACTCCATCCATCTGTTTCGGGGCCTGAAGATCGGTCCCAAGGGCAGCTGGAAACCAGTCCAGACAGGACTGGTGATGGCCACAACAACAATCCTGGAGGTCCAGCATGACCTGTTGAGACAAGGGCACACATTTGTTCTCACAAGCCGCTTCAGTCAAGACTGCCTGGAAAACACATTTTCGTCCATTCGTCTGAGGAACTCTGTCCCAACACCTGTAGAGTTCCAATATGCACTGCACGCTGTCACCGTGGGCCAGTTCCTATCGCCAGTGCATACTGGCAGTTACGTGGAGGATGGATCAGACCACTTGGCAGACTTCCTGGACACGCAGAACAGCAGCTGCAGTCCTCCTGACGTTCTGAGAGTGGAGCAGCTGGTAGACCTGACAACACCACCTGACATCACTAAAACCAAGTCCTGTGTGCTATACCACCTTGCAGGATACATCGTGAAAAGGGTCATCAGCTTCTCACTTTGTGACAAATGCCAGTGTGCCCTAGTGAAAAATGTCAGTGATGGTGAAAATGAGAGAGCTGGTCTGCTGGTATTAAAATAATTTAAAAGGGGTGCACTTTACCGCGTTCTTGGAACGCAATGCCCTAGTAGGACAGTAGGGTATAATGAGTTCTTTAAGGTAAGATGGCGCCTGCCCATTAAGGGCTTTGTAGACGAGAAGAATAATTTTAAATTCTATCCTGTGTTCTATAGGGAGCCAGTGTAAGGCAGCCAGAACAGGAGTAATGTAGTCCCTTCTCCTAACTCTAGTTAGTACACGAGCTGCAGCATTTTGAATCAGCTGAAGCGACTTAACTGACTTCTTGGTACACCCTGATAATAACGAGTTACAATAATCCAGCCTAGAAGTAACAAATGCATGGACTAGTTTCTCTGCATCGTTTTGAGGCAAGATATGCCTGATTTTTGCAATGTTACGTAGATGGAAGTAGGCGGTCCTTGAAATGGATTTTATGTGGGCATTAAAGGATACATCCTGATCAAATATAACACCAAGATTCCTTACAGTCTCACTGGAGGCCAAATTAATGCCATCCATAGTTAGTATATCTTTAGATAATTTGTCTCGTAGATTCTTCGGGCCGAGTTCAATAACTTCAGTTTTGGTCGTGTTTAACATCAAAAAGGTTAAGGTCATCCACGTTTTTAAGTCCTTAAGGCAGTCTTGAATTTTATTTAGATGATTAATTTCATCAGGCTTGATTGATAAATATAGTTGAGTATCATCCGCATAACAATGAACATTTACAGAATGATTCCTTATAATATTGCCTAACGGAAGCATATATAATGTGAACAAAATAGGTCCGAGCACTGAGCCCTGTGGCACTCCATGGCTAACTTTGGTTTGCGTCGAAGATTCATCGTTGACACGTACAAACTGAGAGCGTTCAGATAGATAGGACCTAAAACAGCCTAAAGCAGTTCCCTGTATGCCAACTAAGTGCTCTAGTCTTTGCAATAGGATTTCATGGTCGATAGTATCAAATGCAACACTGAGATCGAGCAAGACAAGAATAGAGACAAGTCCTTTGTCTGAGGCTATTAGAATGTCATTTGTGACTTTAACCAGAGCTGTCTCTGTGCTATGATGTGTTCTAAAGCCAGACTGAAAATCTTCAAATAAATCATAGTTTTTTAAGTAATCACACAACTGTTTTGCGACTGCTTTCTCAAGAATTTTTGAGAAGAACGGAAGATTAGAAATAGGTCTATAGTTGGCTAAAACCTCTGGATCGAGGTTGTGCTTTTTAAGAAGCGGTTTTATCATTGCTACTTTGAATGATTGTGGAACATAGCCTGATAATAAAGACATATTCATAATATTTAATAAAGAAGTGCTAATTAATGGAAAAACTTCCTTCAACAGCTTAGTTGGAATTGGGTCTAAGATACACATTGATGGTTTAGAAGAAAGAATCATTGAATTTAATTGTTCAAGGTTTATGGCTGAAAAGCATTCTAGTTTACTATCTAGTGTAATATTAGAACTTACATTTCCGGGAGCTGTTGATAACACTATACTGGTCAAAGGCAAGAGGTCATTGATTTTGTTTCTAAGAGTAACAATTGTATCGTTAAAAAAGCACATAAAATCATTACTACTGAGTGCTATGGGAATAGAAGGCTCAATAGAGCTATGGCTCTCTGTCAGCCTGGCTACAGTGCTGAAAAGAAATCTTGCATTATTCTTATTCTCATCTATTAACCTGTTAGACCCCAAGCCTGTTTTTCATGTTTCAGGCTTGAAAATGACATTCCCAGAACAAATGACCATATCTTCCCTTCTAAAGGGGTTAAATTAATAATCTTTTTTCTCAAAGTAATGATAAATCTGTGAGTTGGATGTAGAAAAGTCAGAATCAATATAGATGTTTTTTTATTTTAAAGAAAATTCAGATTGAACATGGTAAAAAACTGTAAATTATAGTGTCCGTCCAAAAAATATTTTGTACTTAGAGTGAAAACTAACCTTGGATGATGGGTTAGTAGACTAAAAGCTTTAGGAATCCAAAGTACAACATATAATAAGTACCCTGTATCAAGATTGATGCAAAACAAGTGATATTTGACCTTTTTAGACAGATTTAGCAAAAGAAAACCTCTTTTGGGGTAATTTGGGTGGATTTGACCTATCTCTGGCCCCCCTTGCTCGATTTTGACATGTGACATCTCTTTCTGACTGTCAGAGCCAATGGAATCGAGGGGAACTCCCACATAGTCCTTATTTGGTCATGTGTGTGTGTTAGACTGTCACGTCAGCGAAAACATGGGAGCAGCTGCAGCAGGTGGCTACCATTAGCAGCTAACTTTTGGTCTCCGATTTTTACATAAATATGGAATTATGGACTATAAATGAAAAAAAATGATTATCCACATACTTTCTCAACCTATGGATTAACCGATGCAGCAGCGTTTTTTCTCGTTTTAATGCCATTGAACACGTCTTTTGATCAGATTGACAGCTACGGTGAGACGATCTCCCGTAAAAGCTCCGTAAGGTACGTGCTGTGATGTCTGTGTTTGCTTCCCCTGTCGCGAGTTTGTATCTTTCCGTGTTGAGGGTGGCACCATTAGATTCTGTGTCTTTACGATCATAAACGATGTGTTGGATGTGCAGAGCTAGGATAAGTAATAAGGGAGCTTGGAGTGATTTTCGGTGCGGTAATAGGTTAGCATGTTTCGCTCGGGGCTAATTCATTGGGTCAGTGTTAGCATTGTGTGTTTTTTTTGGAAGAAAAAAAATGAAAGATTTTTTTTTTGAGTTTTCCCCCGTTATATGGATATAAAATATTCATAGTTTATTAAATATTAAGGTTCCTTAGACGTTGTTTCATGCAAATGACGCGATTTCGGACCCAGGCACAGGTCCGTGGGGCTTAAGAAGAGTAGTACGCTGCTCTCGCTTTACGCAGTGCTTTCTTATATTCATTTAGAGAGTAATATGCCAAATTAAACGAGATTCAAGTTTAGTGGAACGCCATATCCTTTCAAGTTGTCTCGACTTTTGCTTTATTTTGCGGGTTTCGACATTATGCCATGGAGCTAATCTATGTTTTATTTTCTTCTTTTTCAAAAGGAGCAACAGAGTCTAATTTTATTCGCAGCGCATCTATAGCACTATCAACAACATGATCAATTTGGGGTGGTGTACATTTTGTATAAGTTTCCTCCCTTACATGCTATCGAGTTAAGTATTGGTGGAATCTCTTCCTTAAATTTGGCTATAGCATTAACAGATAGATTTCTGCTGCAGGATCTTTTGACTAATGCTTTGTAGTCTAGTAACAGTACTTCAAAAGTTACAAAGAAATGGTCGGATAAAGCAGGGTTATGCGGTTCGACTAATAGTTGCTCAATTTCAATACCATAAGTTAGAACAAGGTCGAGAGTGTGATTATAGCAGTGGGTTGGTTTATTTACACTCCGACGAAAACCAATAGAATCTAATATAGAGTTAAATGCAACAGTAAGGCTATTTTTATCATCGTCAACATGAATATTAAAGTCATGAATATTAAAGTCACCTACGATAATTACTTTGTTTTAAGTACCAAAGTTGATAGAAACTCAGAATTCTGATAAGAATTCTGAATAAGGACCTGGTGCACGGTAACAAATACGATTATTTTTTTTCAGGTTTAGTAAGACTAAAAACGAGACTTTCAAAGGAGGTATAATTTAATTTCGGTTTAGTATTGATAAGTAAACTTGAGTCAAAGATGGCTGCAACTCCACCTACATCTTTATATAACCTTTTTTTAAGCATGAAAACACTGATTTAAGATTGAATGTTGTATGGATGAGTTGAAGAGTAAATTGTCAAAATGTTTGCAGGTTTGCTCAGTGTTACGTTCCCTTCTAAATCTAGGGGTACAAAGGAAAGTAACACACAAAATAACCGGCCAAGAGAAAAAGGAGAGGAAACTGAAGCCACAAAGTGAGGTTTTAATTCATACAAAAGTAAAGAGGCTCACCAGCCAAATTGCAAAACAAACTTAACAGGTTAAATTAGGCCTCACACAGAGACACTATACTAACACAGGCTGCACACATGCAGCCAGAGGAGAAGGAGAGAACGACTGCAGCCTTCCTCAGGTCCTTTATAGAGGCCCTGATTGGGGATTGGGAGCACCTGGGGAGAGGCTGCACCTGGAGACAATCAGAGGGGGAGAGAGAGACACCCACACAAAAGCACACAAGCACCAACTGCAGCACGTAACACGTCAACACATCAACTCGTTCATTTAAAAACAGTATGTTCTGGGACACAGTTTTTAAACTCCTCCAGCACCATGAGATCACAAACTGAAGTTAAGTCGTCAGCCTTTGATGCCTTACGCCATCCGTTAAATAGTTTTCTCTTCTCTATTGCAAAGTCTACAAAAGTTTGGCCAGGTGTTTTCTTTAGGCTACGAAAACGCTGTCTATAAGCCTCAGGCACAAGCTCATACACTTTGAGAATAGCGCATTTAACTTTTTCGTACACAATACAATCTTCAACAGGAAGAGAAGAGCAAACCATCTGAGCCTGACCAACTAATTTACACAGCAATAGTATGGCCCACACATCTTTCGGCCATTGCAAAGCAGCAGCAATGCGCTCAAACACAAGTATGACTCAACTTCAGACTCACGAAATACTGGAACCAGCTGAATGTTGTTACCAACATCAAAAGGAGCCTCAGAACCTGGCAATGGTTGTGTACCCGAAGAGGTACCAACTGAACCTGTCTGCAGCTCTAGCTGACGCATCCTGAAAGCTGTGTCTGCATCCAACTTCCTGATCTCCAGCTCCCTCCTGAGCTTAAAATTTCGCTCACGCTCCTCCTTCTCCCACTGTAAACGAGCTAACCTCACTTTCAACCTGGCATCTAATTTAGAACCAGTATGAGAGGAATCCCTCAACACAAGGGAGGCCATACTAAAAACACACAAACTAATTTGCAACACTCACACTTAAATCACCTCACTCAACAGGCAAAATATCTGAGGCTACACAAACATCGACTCTTTCAAATAACGAGCTTCCCCAGATCCTGCCTACCACAACTTACCTACCTATCTTCTGGAGCGTGCCGGGCTCGATGCGATTTAAAAAAAAGGCAAACATCAGCGGCCGAAACCCTGAAATGCCTGACCCCAACAGGGAATAAATCCCCACCCAGGATTACCCCGAAAATAAAAAAGGCAAAATAAAAAATGAGTGCCTGAAGGAAGGACTGATTCAGCCCAGCTAGACACTCCCTCATCTAAACTGAGGAAGTCAATGCTACCAAACACAATATCAACACTAAACCACAAACAAATACTCACTCTTTTTCTGAAAGATGGGACGAGCCCCCATGTTACGTTCCCTTCTAAATCTAGGGGTACAAAGGGAAGTAACAACACACATAATAACCGGCCGAGAGAAAAAGGAGAGGAAACTGAATGCTGAAGCCACAAAGTGAGGTTTTAATTCATACAAAAGTAAAGAGGCTCACCAGCCAAATTGCAAAACAAACTTAACAGGTTAAATTAGGCCTCACACAGAGACACTATACTAACACAGGCTGCACACATGCAGCCAGAGGAGAAGGAGAGAACGACTGCAGCCTTCCTCAGGTCCTTTATGGAGGCCCTGATTGGGGATTGGGATCACCTGGGGAGAGGCTGCACCTGGAGACAATCAGAGGGAGAGAGAGAGACACCCAGGTTGCGGTCGGATAGTTTAAAAATCAGCTCCTAAGTTCTAACCCTATCGTCTATTCCTTGACCTCTGAGTGAAACGTCACGGGGTTAAGGGATAGTGGATAGGAGAATTCAAAAGGATTTAGGAGAAGAGACTGCGGTACTTTAGAGAATCCACATTAATACAAATGATCCCAATACGTATGATTGTATGAAAAGATCTTAAAATCAATACAAATGTATTTATTATAAACGTTAGTCCTTAACATCTATCACTATGTGTATATCACCATTCAAACGTCTTTAAAAAGTTGAACAAACCCCACACAGCTCTGTGAAATGTTGACTTTATTTGATAATTTCAGTAAAACTAACGTTCATATTTCTCTTTTTGATTATAATACTGATGAACGTTCAAAACAAAGCACTTAAGCAACTTACCACATACGTTGTAAAATGCTTAATAAGCACCGTAACTTTCATGATATAATTTCTCCGTCATAATCGTTTGTTTCCGTGAACTGCCGACTGTGTGACGGCAAATGCTGCGGCTGCAAGGCATTGTGGGGCAGCATTTTCTCCTCTCCTTTCGGTTAGGGAGGTCCAGTGGTTCCTAAGCTAAAGGAGGTTATAAAGGAAGTTTGAAACCTCCTTTCCTATCATGTAGACCAGGGGTACTCAAACTTTTTTGTTAAAGGTCCACTTGTGAATTATATACAAGGTCAATGGTCCGGATCAATGCCAGTAAAGTCCCGGTGCGTTGGGGAACTCACGCAGCGTCAGAAAATAAAACCCTCTCTCTTTTCCTCCGTACCCAAATCTTTTAAAAACAGGGGTACGACGAGTGGATACAGATTTGCTGCCGATCTGACCTCAAATCGGCGGCGGACCCACAGAAAATTGCTATCAAAAACAATGCCTGACGTGTTTTGGACGTAATCTCGTCTTTGTTTACATTAGCAAGCCTCGCTAACCTGTACTGTAGAGCGCATGTGTTTAAAAAGCAGGAAATAAAAAAAGGAACTCACCTTGTGATAAACCCGCAAGAGAAAAAGCATTTGAGCTCCATACTGTTTCAGAAATAATCTTTGATGTGGTTTAGAACAGGATGGCGTTTTATCACAGCAGAATTTAACTTTATCTCCGGTAGAATTTTGATCAGGCATTAGCAGGGGTGAAAGTGGTTTGAATTTCTTGCAGGTACTATAATGCTACCCCGACCTTCATTGGTTCATATTGTTCTCCTCCCGCCCCCAGCTTCATGCATCCCTGAACACAAACTTCACATTTGTAATGCCTTTATGGGGTAGAAATTAGAAACACTTGACAATATGTATAGTCAATTATTTATTTTCAATTGTGCATACAACTTGTGTCAAAACTTAACAGACCATTAGCAAGGCATGTTGAGGGAGGTAAACTACACACTTTTCCACATTTTCCACAGAGGGCTGAAGTAGCTCTCCTCTTCTGTGTACTGGCGAGCCATGCAGCTTGTTGAGTGGGCTGCTCTTCTTCCTTTGCCCAGCCAGGTCTTCACATAAGGCAGTGGATCCCACTGTCTGCATGGTGGTCCCACAGAGCAAATATGTGACCCGCTCTATCGAAATCAGTCGGAAGTCGCAACGGCTCATTTCAAAATAAACGTGGATTTGCGTAAAAAAATAGTTTTTCGGGGTTCGGGTGTTTTGTTTGATTTTAAATAAACAAAGTCTTGGCTTTCAGAATATGAAACTTGTTTCGGCAAATTCAGATGATAAATACAACTTAGAAGCTTGTAACGGCATAATTACACGCGGAGAACGGAGTAACTTGAGGTCACAGCAGGCATAACAACAGCCGGTGTTTCTCGTTAGTGTTTTCCCCGGGAAACAAATACAATACGCACAAACGCAAAAAATACACAAACACACACACACACGTATACTGTTGGTAATTAAATCAATGTTGTAATGGCATAATTTAGCTTAATGTTGATTTTATTGAAAAAACAGAAGTATTCACGCAAAATGTATGTTAAGCTTTTATTTTGAAATGACTTCCGCCAGAATCAGGAATACAAGTTTATTTTGAAAATCTATTCCGGAAGTTATCTCTGAAATACTGACGGA
The DNA here is from genome assembly GCA_943591055.1 of Gobionotothen gibberifrons. Classification (NCBI taxonomy): domain Eukaryota; kingdom Metazoa; phylum Chordata; class Actinopteri; order Perciformes; family Nototheniidae; genus Gobionotothen; species Gobionotothen gibberifrons. The sequence continues at coordinate 1,218,446 of CALSBZ010046842.1, read as the reverse complement.
AGCTTGAACTCAATGTTAAACCGAACGTAAACAATACCAGCCGTTGTGATAAGATAAAAAGTGATGCAGGCGAGTGTGTAGAGAAAAGGCGTTTAGTCATGTGTTGAATGTGCAATGCAAAGATCCTCTGTTTAATGTGACGTCAGGCATTGAAGAGCCAAGCGGAAGTGACCAGCTGAAAACAGAGGGGGAGTCTACCTGAGTTATAAAAAGACGAGAGAAGTTCTGCTCTCCCCTTCTTTCATCCCAACCCCGGAGGAGTCGCAGCTGCAGTTGCGTTCCTCCTCTTTCAACTCCCGATCCTGCTTGTGACATTACCGCGCCACATTTGAATTAAAGTACCATTTGAAACTTAAGACAGAGACTCCATTGGTCTCATTTATCCTAAACTTCTCTCCTGGACTCAAGAATAACGGACATATCAATAATACACACACACACACACACACACTCACGAGCTTCCCCCAGACCAGTAATCCAAACCAAAATATCTTCCCTTCGTAGTATACATTCCACGGGTGGAGCTGTCAATTCTTCCTGGTCCTCCGGACCGCCTGGAAATCTCTTACCGGTACTAAGGACCGGGTAGGACCGGCTCACTTTCAACACTGGGCATTAGCTCCACCTCCTCTTTTTTTTCTTCAAGCTAAGGACCCAAAATCCGCGTTTCTCTAACAAGGCTGCAACATGGGCTGCAAAAGAGTGGTATGAGCAGTATGAGGCATGGCTACAATGGGTGAACTGTTTGGTATTTTAAGCAAAAAACTTCACAGACATGTTTTGTATAGGTATGGCCCTACAATATATGTTTCCAATATAGCATAATAGGTCCACTTAATTTACTTATTTTTTTTTATTATAATGGGACACAGGGTTCGGTCCGGATTGATTTGCAGTTCGGTCCGGATCCGGACCTTGGTCCGGAGTTTGAGAAGCCCTGATGTAGACGAATTCGAACGGCACTTATCATGGCTGCCACTGAGGGACTTCCGGGTCATTTCACTCCGTTAGGAAGGTTCCTAAGCTAAATGGACTATTCGACTTCAGCCCCACACAAAAGCACACACACACAAGCACCAACTGCAGCACGTAACACTCAGAATGAGACTTTCAGTCGTCCTGTTCCTCGTTGCCAGCTCTGCTGGGTTGGCAGGTAATTATATACCCTGTCCTCCTGTCTTTATGTTAATATCTGTGCATGTATAAAAGTATATATTAAATGGCTTAAAGTTCACTTAGTTAAGACTTAGTTTATTCAATTTCAGCCAATTTACCATTATTTATTTTTGATTCCTATTCATAGCCTTACAGCTCTTACCCTTATATTTAAAATAAACTGTACATTACAGTATTTGTCATATCTGTTGTATATTTATTTTTTCCTTGACATTTTTTTAAAATATACTTATTTTACATTTTGATTCTTTGTTTATGAAAACTTACTTGCCAAAAAAACTGGATTCTGTATAAACTCCACAGCTATTCTATATTAGTTTAAGATATACTGTAAATATATTTTTATTATTTGTAATTTTTTTTTTTTCAAATTAGCTCTTGTTTTTCCATTTCCATTTCTCCTACTGTGTTTTTCCATGCACCATTTTACACCTAATCAAATTCCTTGTAAGTGATAACCTGATTTTAAATAATTTTTATGTCATCCAAAGCGTCTTTTTAATTAACTTCCTCGCGGTTCTCCCTCAGGGAGTGTGTTTTTAAAGACCTTGGTGTTCCCTGATGAGTCGGACAACAGTTATGTGGAGATGGTCCCCCAGAAGCCCCTGAACCTCGGGGCGTTCACCCTGTGCATGCGAGTGGCCACAGAGCTGCCCAATATGGAGCGCGAGATCATCCTGTTTGCATACCGGACTCAACACTTTGACGAGCTGAATGTGTGGCAAGAGCTGGACGGCAGGTACACACAACAACATGCTTATATTGACTATAAGAACATATTCAGTGATCATTGTTTTAGATTGTTGTTTTACATTTCACCATTTGCATGCCAAAATATCCCTCATATTCAAACTGATTCTAGTAACAATTCTTCTTCTATAACTAACATTACCAGAAGTCCTTGTTTTGAAAGTCCTAAACTTTGAGTCTTAAAGAGCATCTTGCAGGTTTTTATTTTTTCTACATTTATGCTTAAACTTGCTTGAAAATTACAATTAAAAAAGTGAATGCAGGATTTGATATGTTTTACGAGACATAAGGGCAGGAATTCAGAGGGAAAGGAGCAATTTTGAGCTCTGCTCTTAAAAACGGCTTTTTTTTAAGGTCATACGTCAAACGCGTCATATTACATCACAAAGGGTAAACATCTCCGCTCTCTGACCACGGGTATAGTTAGTAGTTGCGTTGAGTTGAGCGGTTGTGTTTTAGTGAGCTGGTATTTTTCGGTAGTTTTACATTGTATTTCACCATTTGTAATCATGGTGCAGTATTGTGTTTGTGCAGGTTGCACAAATACCAGCCTGTCAGGACATCGAGTCCAGGAAAAGGACCGGAGCTAGCGTTCGTTCCTGGGTGCGTTGTGCATCCACCTCCCTGCAGCACATACTCTCCACAGCTGAAGCCTATCAAGAAAAACGTTTATCAGGAAACCGTATTACATCTCTCTCCCCCCCTTCGCTGCTCTCTCTCTCCCCTCCGGTACACGGCACCGACGTAGTGTGGAGTTGCATTAGGTAACGCTGTGGTGGCTGTCACTCCTGGCTCCCGGCACAACCTCCACTCACCTGCTGCAATCAGCTGTGCACCCTCCCCGACTACACACCTGGGGCCGTATTCACAAAGCATTTTATCTTACCGCTAGGAGT
>CALSBZ010046842.1:1184821-1215224 GCA_943591055.1 Gobionotothen gibberifrons | reverse complement strand
TTTTTGTGAATAGGTCTTACTGAGTTAGGAGTCCTCTCGAGGACTTTGTTGATTTGGGCATATTTCCTGGACAGGCTACTTTGTACAGAGAAAGTTAATAATAATAATAATAATATTCCAGTTATAAACGACATGAATCAAAGATGTGTTGCTGTATTTTAGTGGTAAAAAAATGCATTCATCATCATAATTATTATATATATATAATTTACACAGTGCCTGTAAACCGGAGGAGAACGCTGGCATTTCTCCTCCTACTTGAAAGACTACGGAGGGATAGGGTCTGCAAAATGAGTTTGTGTGTGTGTATATATATATTTAAATATGCTATATATGCTCTGAACGTTCCACTTCCTGCCTGCCTGACATTACCTTACGGCTGCGCCGCGACAAAAATAGGATTCATCCTAATTTTAGAGGAGCCCTGCGCCGAGCCGCTTCTGGGACGCGTCTGGGACGCTTCTGAGCCGTAACGTGCCGCGTGTGGTGGAATAGCACCCATTGACTAGAGTGGCCGCTATCCTTGCGGACGCCGCGTCGTGGCCGTAACGCGGCCGTAACGCGCCACAGACGGACCCGGTGGAATCTAGGGGTTAGGCCCAATCCCAAACCACGCCCTACACCCTACCCCTACACACTCCCCCTCCGTGACCGAGTGAACTCCGTGGAGTGACACCAGTCTCATGGCATTTCGTGTTATAGTCACGACATTTAATCTATTGATTCGTGTTCACCAACACGATTATCCCCTTTTTTCGTGTCACACAGAACGATTTTAAAAGCAATGTATTTCTACTGGTAATGTGTCCGTTCGGGTCGTGGAAGACCGGAAGCTGTGTGGTTCATAAAAAACATGTTCTTACTCAATATCAAGCCACAATTATTGCTTTTATTTTAAATCGTATAATTTCTGACTTTTGTTGCCGTCTCTATAAATAAAGAACTACGGCAGATCTGTAATATGTAATACAGCCGAACCGTGTATTACAATCCCGTTATGTGATGACTTTCAAAGAGAAAAGCAAGAACACTCGGAATTAAGTATTATTATTTATTTATTTTAAATGTTTTTCCGATTTCATATCATATAAACACCAAATCCCAACATGCATTGCGGCTAAAACATCCAATCAGCGAGCTTAAACCATAGCTGAGGATCTTGGGTAATCGCTCGAAATGCCTACGTCTGTTTCCGGTTATTTTTATTTTGAAATTCAGTTCCTGACGGACGCCAAAAAAACCTGAGATTATGGAAATAAACCAATAAATAAAAACAAGGATAATTGTGTGTTATTGTTGAGTAAATAACAGTGTGTTATTTTGAAAAGAATAACAAATTGGAAGGAAAAAAATATTTTAAAAATACAGATTTCAGTATCCTGAGACTCTGAGCCTTTTTCCTCACAGACGGCAACAAAAGTCCGAAATTATACGATTTAAAATAAAAGCAATAATTGTGGCTTGATATTGAGTAAGAACATGTTTTTATGAACCACACAGCTTCCGGTCTTCCACGACCCGAACGGACAAAAAGACGTGATGCAGGCACGAAACACATTACCAGTAGAAATACATTGCTTTTAAAATCGTTCTTTGTGACACGAAAAAAAGGGGATAATCGTGTTAGTGAACACGAATCAATAGATTAAATGTTGTGACTATAACACGAAATGCCATGAGACTGGGTTGGAATATCTCATTAGCACACCAATTTGAGTAGGGCGGCACAACGCTCATCGACGGCCCGACATCTATCGACATCTATCAATGCCGAAAATCCGCTCGGTGTGTAAGTACCTTAACAGGCCAGGCCATCGGGAAACCTCCTGGTCCTCCTGATGGCCAGTCCTTGCCTGTATACTACACAGTATTTCAACTATCTAAATCTAGTCCACATCGACAAACTACCATACTATAATGCTCTTCCATGTATAAAAACAGGATAATATAATAACCATAATAATAAAATACTGTGAAAAAATCCATGCTGCATAACGAGTACATTTACTTTTGAGACTTGAAGTACATTTAGGTGATAATAATTATTTAATAGGTCATTGTGCAGAATGAGTAATTTTACTTTTTTTTTTTTTTTTTCATGTTAATACTTTTCTACGTTTACTTGAGTAACATTTTGAAATCAGGATGTTTACCCCAGTTTGGAGTAACATAAACCCTTTGAACTCTGATTAATTGTATATCTGTGTGTTTTAGATACTCCTTCTACCTGAGTGGAGATGGTGTTATGTTCAAGGCCCCTAAGCTTGGGCCCACTGAGACCCACATGTGTGTCACCTGGGATTCCAGTTCAGGAGCGGCTGTCATCTTCATGGATGGGAGGAAAAGCGTGACCAAAATGTACAGGAGGGGTCACAGGATCCGCTCCGAAGGCAAGGTTATCATCGGGCAAGATCCGGATGACTACCTGGGGAGTTTTGAAGCCAAACAGAGTTTTGTTGGGTCGATCAGTGATGTTAATATGTGGGACTCTGTCCTCTCAGACAGCACCATCCAAGACATGAATTCAGGGAAGAGAGTACCAAGAGGAAATGTCTTTGACTGGGAATCCATTGAGCTTCAAGTTAAAGGAGGGGTGGAGGTTGTTAATAGTGAGCATTAGCTAAAATGCAGTGAGCATTAGCTAAAATGCTCACACACAACATGCTGGAATCTTTTTTAAATGTCATAATATAAACTAATGCAATGTAACTTTGCACACCCACATTAACTGTATGATTTATTTGTTGATGAAAAAGCAGGTCTGTGCACTGATGTGATAAAGATGTACACAAATTGTTTTACCGTAAATGAAAGGTATAATTTGTAACATTCTGCATTAAAATGTCCAAAAAAAAGGCTTATGTTAAATTTGTTATGACTTGTGCACTTGCATTTTGCCAAAAGTTAGAAATCTTCATTGTAAGTGAGGAAACAACCCTTTTTATTAGGATGCCTCATTTAACTGTCATTTTAGTCAGGATTTTAGTCATGCAGGTGTGATGTTTGAATCTGCAGTTATCAGATCAGCAAGGTGAGCGTTCCAGTGCCCTACACAAATCTTATTTAGACCTATAAGTGTTGTTTTAGCGCCTTCTTGTGTACTTTGAAGATATCTTTCACAAAGGGAGAGCATTTGTGTGTAGAAATTGCATTCAGTCACAATCCAAAATACTTGTTGGGCTTATTTACTAATAACTTGTACAATTAAATCATATACATGTGTTTGTACAATTATGTGACCTTTGCATTATTGATTGAAGTTGCAGTTAATTGCAGAAGTTGCAGTTTGTTGACATCAATCTATTTAATATCTACAAGTATATGCCTCGGTATATCTTCAGTTAAAGATGTATGCGAAAAAGAAGTTGAGTAGGTTCGACACGGGTTAGGCACGGACGGGAATCGAACCCGCGATCTTCGGTTTACGAGACCGACGCCTTACCACTTGGCCACCGCGCCTAGCAGTGTGAAAGGGCCACATTATGATTATTTAAACAGACATTATATACATTGGAGATGAAGCGTGAAGCGTACCAACTTCCATTTTATACATTCGTTCAAGATACTTTGATATTCTCAACGGCAAACGGGCTAATCGCGTTACAAGAACAAGAACAAATGTGTCACAAGAACAAATCCTAATCTTTCAAAATAGAATTTCCAATTTGTTAAGAAAATAGGCTAAGCACAATATAGGCCTACCAAAAGGTTCCATTCAGTAAACGTTTGGAATAGGTTGGCTTCGCAACGTACACCTTGTGGGGAGCTAATGACATGTGAGCCCATTGAAACATTAACAAACCTTGACAGATTCCTTGTATTTAGCCGAATGTCCCAGCAGATGGCCCTTGAATAAAAATTGGTCATAATGTTTTATTAAGAACATTTGGACGGTTAGCAAAGACATGCACATTAAGTCGTAGTGAAGTTTGGCGTGCCTTACTCGCCATACATAAGAGAAGGGGAAACTTGATCGAGAACACACCCGGAAGTGCCTAACGATAGGATTTCAATATGTCCATGGAACATGTAACAACAGATGTCTTACGATGATGTGAAAGCCCCATGTTGATGCATGTGCATGTGCGACGATTGTTCGATACATCCACATTTACAAGTAGCTCATGCTGTGAGTAACATGACGTAATAAAATCAGTGCTAGTTTGGTAAGAATTTATCTTGGCTAAAGGGTTAGCTTGCTAGCAGAGGATGAGTTCAATAACGTTACTGGGGTAATTCCTGTAAAATATATCGCATTCGCATGCATATTCAACTAGTCCATGTGTTGCAATAGTGTGCAGTTACATTGTTGGTCTTACTGTATTTTAGTTTTACATATTTAACAGCATTCCAGGAAGTCGTTTTACGCATGCCAAATTGTATTTACAAAATGTCGAATTTAATAAACCCGTGATGATAGACGAGCTCATGTGTTATTGAAAGTGTAAATCAAGACATCTAACACATTATGGTTACACATTATTCAATTCGGCACATCAAATCTATCACTATATAAAGTGTACACTTGATATTGACGTTAAGTTTATGGGCCTACTGGTATTATGTTATCGTTTGACTGCATTTTGGCTGCTTAGATGAGTAATTCCAATCAATAACAACAGGTGGTTGGATTTTACATAAATATTATTATTTTACATGTGTTTTTTATGTATTTTATTCCTTAGCATAATACTTTTCAAAACTGAACATTGTGAACGTTAACAATTTCTCCCAGTCCTCTGCTATGTAAAGAAGGGGGAAATTGCCTAATTCAATGTCTCTTAAGAAGAGTACGCTGTTGTCACCTTTGAAATATTACTTTCGTTAAGCATGACGTAATTAAATGTTGCCATATTACTAAAAGTGTATACTTGTCCAATGTCACTGACAGTGTGGATTTGCCCACAAAACAAATCTGGCAAAAAATGAAAGTGTGGCATGTACGATTTAATTATAATGTTTAAGTTGTTTGCCTCTCTACATTCATTAGTTATAACGATTATTAAAAAAAATAAACAACAAGGACAAGGACATATAGGTAACAATAACGTTTTTTACAAATAAATTAAAGGAGAAATACCTTTTAAAATGAAATCTTGGGATGGATATTTTTACCTAGCCATTTTAATAAAATCTTTTAATCTTTTATCTAGCCTATTTAAATGTGCTATGTTAATTGTATTGTTGTAATTGTATTGTAAGCACCTTGTATTGCAACTTTGCATGAAAGGCATTATATAAATAGATAATACAGCTTATTTTTTAGGTTTAGAAAGCGATAAGTTACTGGGGGATGAAGAAATAAAAAGGTACAGTAATAGCTAGATTTGCTTGATTGGAGAAGGTTTGAATCGATTTTATGCATTTTCCTCATTGTGGGTTTGGTTTAGTATTGGTAATTCCATTTCAAAATGTTGGCATTGACGTTTAAAACTACCATTGCTTGTTGTCAAGTCTAAATCTCGGTTTGTCTTTTGTTGCAGCCTCTGACAGAGCGCTCCTGATCGCTGCAGCTGAGCCTTCCTGTCTGCTTCAACATGCCGCTGGTGTTGGATGCAGTGTGGGCGCTGTGGAGCATCGGAGCTGGCATCTATGACTACTTCCACACCAGTGCCATGGAGGAGAGGATCCACACGCTGGAAAACGTCCTCTCTATCCACCAGTTTTTGATCGCAGGCCTGTCGGCAGGGCTCCTCCTGCTCATTACCTACATATTCTGGAGAAAACACTAAAACCTCTCCCACTAAGCTCCCACTACATCTTGATTTGTCGCAGGATATCAGGCATTAACCATGCTATCCCGATGCTGACAGTTTGGTTTATGTGGCTGTTCTCACTTGAAGATCGACCCCAAATGAGGTCAGGAGCACTGATGGGAAACTAAAATGCGCAGAAAAGCTTGATAAGGACCTTGTAAACATGTCCATTACCCATCACGTTGTGGGCCTTGGGGTGTCAGCTTCTCCCTTGTTTTTGAATGTTAAACTGGCCTAGGTAAAACTAATACAAAATCGTCACTAGGCTAATTTGCACTTTGACTTTTTTTGCCAGACTTGAAGGACATCAGTCTTGAGAAAAACTCTCTGAAATGACTAATTTAAAGGTCCCATGTCATGCTTTTCCGGTTATTACCCGTCCCCTTTTGTGTTATGAAGGTTTTTATGCATGTAAACGGTCTGCAGAGTCACACACCCTCAAAGTACACCCTGTAGCGAGTAAAACTCTAACACAGAAAATATCTGTCTATGCTGCCCCAGAACACCTCGTTGGAGATTTCTCTTTTTCTTCCTGGTTACAGTGACGTGACCATACCCAAATGGACCCATTGGATTTGGACCAATCCCTGGAGCCATTACGTTACGTCCGCAGAGCCGTTATGTTAAGGACCTTCCTCACACACACACACAATCTTTTCTCAGCTGCAGCTCCGCCGATTTCTCCTCCGAGACGGCGGGACGCAGCGAGGCTGTGAGTCTGTGTGTGAGCACACACACAAACTCCCAGCCAGGCTGCGGGTGTGTGTGTGTTCGGTCTGGGTTTCGCTGTGTCTCGCTGTCTCGCAGACGGCCACTGGGCTCACAGGGAGGGGGAGGGGCAGGAGCTCCAACAAGCCGTTTAGGACAGAGAGTGAATATGCATACTATACAGAGATGCTGTATGAGAAACCAATGTGATTTTGGAAAATTGCACAATATAAATCTATTTTAGTATACCTCAACAATGGAATTGTGATCAGTAGAAATGGCCATGACATGGGACCTTTAACAGAATACTTTACCCTCAAATTGGTATTTGAATATCAATTACTCACCCTGTGTTACTAGAGCTGAAAATGAAAATGGTCACAACATTTAAATATGGTTTACTGCAATACCATAATTGTTTTTTAATATTGCAACAGAGATGCTCTTACATAATTTAATTTTACAGACTTAAGAATATGTCTTTGTTGGGAACAGGTCGCACCATAATCTTTTTTATATGTTTTAAAATCAAAATGAGAATAATAATGTAAGGCTTATCACTCCCTTCAATTAAGCTATTATCAGAATTCTAATATCAGTCAAAATAACTGCAATTGATTTTTTTCTGACATGATCTGAACTGAACGGCATTGAAACTAAATTAAAAGAAGAAGAAAAACATATTTTTCTTCAAGAACTCAAGGTAACACAGGTTCACCGTACAAAAAATGATCATTTTGGGGGTGAAATATTTCTTTGAACATCTTCCAAAGGTGTGATGTGGTGCAAAGACGTTTTGCCAGTGGAGACCATTTTAAAAATGACCTTTGGATTTGTTACAGATGTTAAATGCGATTGTGGTTGCTACCAAGTTTTTTTTTTAAAAACCTGTTATCACAAGACCACATGTAATACTTATAAAATCAACTCTATCCTCAAAAACAAGTCACTATTTCTTATCTGTTTTTTTGTAGGGATTATTAATTTCTCTTTATCTTGAGATAGTATTGCTCAGACATATACTGTCTGTCTGTGTATGTAAGCCTAGTATAAAGAGATATTAAGACTTTTCAATTAAGTTGTGATCTTGAGGCAGCAGGGTTAAAAATAAAGGCTATACTTTTAAAAGTTGGTTTCAGGTCATGATGTTTGCACAACACTATCCTGGTTTGAGGTAAAAGACCTGGAATAACAGGATGAGCACAAGATAACACAGTTAAGAAGGTCAAACACTGGTGTAATACTTAATCTATTGTTGATTTTGCTAAACTGAGAAGAAGGGATTTAAGATTTCTATTTATTTTTGGGATGTTTAATGGCAACATTAACATTTTCACCACAACGGTTACCTGTCCGAGTTTTGTGTATCGTGCTTTTGTGTTTTAAATGATTTAATCCAGTGTTGTTGACTTTAACTACCTGCTTCCGGGGTTCATTGCCAGTGTACTGTATGTACTACTGTATATTACTCTGACAAACCGCTACGATGGCTACTTTTAAAGGGAATATGTTTGACTAATAAATCATAACTTAAGTCCAAACTTTGTGATTCAATTCTGCCTTTTTGCTTCCTGTCATGAGAGTTTTTGTGTGAAATACATGATCCTGCCTTTCTTAATGAGTATTTTTTACTGGTAAATACATTTATGTTTTGTAATCTGCTTCCATCTTGATCCTTTTGGAGGCTGTGGCGCTGTGGCCTAGTGCGTTGGTGTTTCGATCAGGGGGTCACAGGTTCAAACCCCACTGCAGCATGTCGTTGTGTCCCTGGGCAAGACACTTCACCCCAAATTGCACCTGTGGGGATTGCCCACAGTACTGAGTATGTAAGTCGCTTTGGATAAAAGCATCTAACAAGTAACATGTATTGTAATGACATGTATAAAAGATATGAAGCATGAGAAGGCCTTGAAAAGTGACATCTCTGAATGTCTAATACATTTTAAAGATACCTTTGACAGCAGACTTTCTACAATTTTTACCGAAATGATATTACTTTAAAAGTTGTGCTGTACACAAAATAGATCACTGTTTTTCTTTTTGCAGTCCATCACAAACACAAACTAAACACACACTCCAAAAGACACTCTCAATAAGAAAACATTGAAAGAATCCTACATTTAATCAAAAAAAGAACCTTGCAATATGGGATTCATGTAAACGTGGGTGTTAGTTTATTCCATTTTTACGACATGTTATACTATGTATACTATGTTATGACCATTTGTATGGCAGACTACCATTACATTACATTTACTCGAGTATGAGGGATAAGTATAATTTTGAGGGGGTGTTTCATACGAGAGTATTTCAATTTCTTGATACATTCACTTCTACTCCACTAAAATTCAGAGGTAAATAGTGTAGTTTTACTCCTCTACATTTAGGTAATAGGCTACCTTAAGTTACTTTGCACATTTGGATTAATGATGTGAAATATAATCAACTCACTCTTAATCAGACTTTAGTTACACCTGGAGTATACAAAGTCCTTAAAAGTAGCTGCACCTTTAGATTCAATATTCAAGATTCAAGGCTATTATTGTCATTTGTGCATAGCTACAGTGTAGTTATGACAATTAAATGCTTAGGTCACAGGCTCCTCCAACCGTGCAACACAATAAAACGGATAAAATAGTGCAAGTAAATAAAATAGAATAGAATAGAAATAGTGCAGAATAGTCTACAAGTTATTGGAATATTGATATATAAGTTGCAAACAGATGAATGTTATGGATGTTCTTTCAAAAGTTCAGGTGTTTAGCAGTCTAATGGCCTGTGGGATGAAATTGTCCCTTAGTCTGGTGGTTTTAGTCCGGATGCTTTACCAGCTTTGATAACATTTTAATGCATCAATAAATATAATCAAAACATAAGTATATGTTGATGCCGATACTGTAGTACTTTTACTTGAGTAACATTTTGAATGCAGGACTTTTACTTCACAATCATATGGCATGTATAGAGACATTTTTACTACAACGTTTTATGGCATACTTGTTTACATACTATGACTTTTGCGACCTTTTTATGACAAATATACTATAATATACTTTGATTTTCAATGGCATGGTATAGTAGTACTTTTGTTAGACAGAATGAGCAAATAGAGGAGCCTACTAGGTATATTTATTTAAGTTTCTTGTCTGTCCTTATTTAGAGCTGTCTATCCATGGGCTCACCATGCTACAGGCGGCAAATGTGCCTCAGCCCCAGACAACCAATGACATCTCCAGATTTAACAAACAAGTACCGTGATTGGGTTGGGCTAGTAGAAGGCGGGATCTTAAAACAGAGCTTCACCCTACATTTAACAAGTCGGTGAACCTGAAAAAAACGGAACTCTGACTCTACCTTCAAAATAAACTTTTGAATTTATCAAGATTACCTTTTTTTACACAACATGTGTTTATTGGGGTAAGTCTTTCCATTGATATGTATTTACATGTTTACATTCACATCAGTGTTGTATACAAAATATAGTGAAACGTGTTTTTATAATGTTATACTATAAATAACGTTTATTTTGAAAATCCTGACCGGATAACTTCTTTATGACTTTTTTGTTGCTTTCCAGTTACCGCTAACCGAACTTGCCAACCGGCGGTCGGCGAGATTTGATGGGGATTTTGTCGAAATTATGGCATCGAAAACTCTGAAAACGTGTGCCTTTTTTGTGTTTAGCCAGCTGTCGTTTGGCAGCAGATTCCGAGTTGTGGATTAGTGAAATCACAGTACCGGACAATGCTAACCAGTTAGCCCGGAGTCGATGCTAATTGGCTAAGGAAGTTAGCCGGTTAGCTTGCCAGAGGCTGGATTTCTTGTTTGGCGCATTTCAAGCCTGTTCGCCGACCACTTAACTATTTAACCTGTGCCGAAAATACAGCATTTGTTTGTAGCTGTCAAATACAAAATACTTGAATTTTTACTATCGGCTTTTTAAAATGAAGTGTTTCGCTTAAGCGGCTGTTTTACCGCAATCGCTGCTCTTTTGTTTTGACAAAGGAAGAGGACCCGAGTTTCTTTTTTTAACACCAGTTCACATCTGGGTGGACAGTTGCCTTTCGTTTGGCAATGGCTCCACAGAAGCAGAGCTCCTCAGGTGGAAGTCACTCTGGGGGCTTTGGTTCTGGAGGAAAAGCCAACGGGTCCTGCCACCAGTCCACCTCCTCCTCCTCCATGGCTGTAGCCAAGAAGCCCAGCATGCAACACATTCAAGCCGACCACGAGTTGTTCCTGCAGGCCTTCGAGAGTGAGTTGCTGCTGTTTCAAAGATATCATTGGAGTTTAATGTAAGGTCGCAGGAAGCTTTACAGGAAACCGGGTAAATGCTCCATTGTTGAAGGAGCAGATCATTGTACTACATACTTTAAACTATCATCGTGATTTAATCTTTGTCGTTTTTCCAGTTTACTTTTATTTACCAGAAGTGGAAAAAGTATTCAGATCTTAACTTAATTCATAGCTCCAATTACCATGCTGTGAAAATACTCAAATACAAGTAAAATACATGCATTCAAAGACTTAACTTTATTAAAACAATGCAAGTATTATTATCTCAAAGTACTTATTGTTTAGTACAATGTTTCCCGTCAGTGTTTTACTTTTAGAAGTATATTTTGTATTGGTTAATTTGACTTTGGGTCTATGGTTGTTAAGGATGCGTTATTTTAACAACTTTTAGTTGAACTTCTAGTATTTTTCAAATACTTACAATGTAAATAAACAAAATTACCTGACAACAAATGATATCTTATTTTGAATGTCAGCAAAAAATAAAACGACATAAAGAAAAACTGTCAAATCCTCTTGAAATGTAGAATCTTTTTTTCTTGATACATGACTTGGATGATTGAGTTTATTAACAAAGTTAGATTTTATCACTAAATGTACCGAGCTTGACACATGTTAAGATTTAAAAACACTTGCATAAAAGGCTGAAAACTTCATAAAGTAATGTGCTGATGATGTCATCATATTTATTTGCAGAACCAACCCAAATCTACAGGTTCCTTCGCACCAGGAACTTGATCGCTGTGAGTCTTGCCTTTCCTTGACCAAGTCACATGACTGACTTGACCTTTTAAGATCAGAGGAAATGTTCCTGTACCTTCAATTCATGTGTTTTATCTCTCTGCTACATTTCAGCCGATATTTTTGCACAGGACCCTCACCTACATGTCCCACAGAAACTCAAGGAACAACGTTAAAAGGTAAAAATCCAGTATTTCTAATGCATTAAATCAAGATTTCCCATGAAGAGTATTATTAGAAAATGTTATGGCTCAACAGATCAGGTGTTTTTTATTTTGGTTGCTTCTTGTATCGTTGCTTCTGTCTCATTTGTCTTTCATAGCTTTATGTTAAACCTGAAACTGACTCTTGAAAAGCAGGTCAAATGTTATCTTAAGAGAAAGTTAACCGGCGTGTGTGCTGCAGTAGGAGGGGGCTTAAAGCTAGGAGAGAGGTTTTCAGTTAGGCTGCTTTGCATACAGACGCTGCACCAAAAAGAGATTCTCCTGATACACATGGGGCTGCTTGTGGTCCAGGAGAGTGTCGGTGTTTACACACGGATGTTGTGTTAAAGGAATACAGGTTATTGCATTCTCTGTTGAAAAGCTTGGGTTGCATCGTTTTGTAAAAGAAAGTTGTGAAAACTAGCCATTGTCTCAGCTGCTATTCATGTAACACCAAGTAGGAGCAAGTTGAATATTGGTTGATAATCAGTTTTTCATTAGCTACCAAACTGTCTCTGTCTAGCCATTTATATTAATATCTTTGTCAGTTTGATGCTTTTTTGCAATTTGTCCTTTACAGCTGTTTGGGTTGACTTGAAATATGTATGAATTGTATTTTTGGGGGGATTTTTCTGCCAAAGGTTTGACACTGGTATCAAAAGACTGTCAATGGCATCCTGCTGTGCTTCATGTCATTGGTGATACTGGTTAAACAGCATTTGTTTATGCAGGTGTTGCCGTTTATGTTGCTCAAAACAAACATGTATTTGCAAGACCTGCAATGAAAGATTATTTTTCTATCAATTAATCTGCTGATTATTTTCTAGATGAATCAAAAAGCCTCTCAGTTTCTCTCAATGTCTTGATTTGTCCATGAGAAAAATCTTAAAATAAACAGAGTAGCAGAAATTCTCCGTAGTTAGTGTGTAAAGCTTTTCGGACATTTTCGTATATATAAAAATCACTTAAACAATAACTTAATTATCAATGTATATGAAGTATATTGACTGCAGCTCTTAAAACGAGATATTCTATGGATGTAAAAGTTTCCATATTATAGCCCTAGTTTTATTAACAAATCCCTTTGCTCCTTTGGTAATCATTTAGTCTTTTTTACTTTTGAAAAGTTAAGATCTATTCAAGCTTTTAACAAGAGAAAAATGCATACATTTCCCATTTTTAAGAATCACATTTTGGACATTATGTAATCTCTGTCTGAAACCCTATCAACCTATATCTGTTACCATCTTACTAAAATGTGTGTGTTGCCCTTATTTAGACACACAAGAACCAGAGATTTCTTCTCTGTCACACCAACTTCTTGTTAGTGCTTGCTTGGGAGTGGGTAGTGGACTAAAAATGGCAGCCGTTAGAAAAGCGTTTGTTATTCCTGAATTGAAGTGTACTCAGTGAACCGGGCGACGTGTTTTGCTGCTGCAGCTTGGCTCAGTTTCACTTTCCACTGCCCTCCTGCATGCTCCAGGCACATGAAGCACTGCTGGTGATGAGAGATGAATACGCTCCACACAGATAACTGACATGCGTCCAATTAAGAGAAGCTGTGGATTTTAATAATCAGATTGAACAATGTTACAAGTCTTTACTTTACTCTGCGCTGAATTAAACCGCTGAAATGTTGCAATGCATTGACACGTTTTCTGTTTATTAAGACTCTGACTTAAACTGTCTTTTTGATGCCCTTTTTTAAAGTGTATTTTTTCTTCAAAACAGATCCATAGTCTGAATTTAAGTCTGAATGTTTTATGCCAAGTAAAGGCTCATAGTACTGCATATCCGATAATAGTTTTCCTTGAGAGTGGAATAATGGCGTTCATGTGACAGTACAGTGTTGCTTATATTTAGTCGATGCATTGGGTTGCTGGAGTTAAAGTTGAGCCATTATTTAGTGCTAAACTCTGTCAAATGAAGATGTGAGGAGGCTTTCAGTGTGGTGCAAGACCCTGCAGAACCCCCCCAGGTGTTTTCAGTTACTTTGGCTCATTAGCCTGCCGCTCAGGTGGAAGTTGGACGGAAGTGGAAAATGATGTGAGCTCCTGTGTGGACTAATGGGTACGCTCCAGAATCCCACTGCAGATTGGAGCCAGGTGGGCGAGCGTTTTGAAGCACATGGCGCTTATGCAATTATACCAAAAGCATCTAAAACAATAGTGACAGATAAAGGCAAAACTCAGGGCTTGTTGTGGTCCAAATGGAACATCTTCAGTTGTTTCTGTGTCAACACTTTAAACCTCTTAAACACGTTAACCATCTCAACTACCTGCGGCTGTTTACAATCAGCTAATATTAAGTAAACAACATGCTACCTGCACAACATTTAAAGAGGCCCTATTGTGCTCATGTTGAGGTTTCTATCAGTATGTAGTGTCTCTCCTGGGACATGTCTCCATGCTTTAATGTTCAAAAGCTCTTTAATTTTCTCATACTGCCTGTGCTGCAGCACCTCTTTTCCCCCTCTGTCTGAAACCAGAGCCCAGTCTGCTCTGATTGGTTAGCTGGCCAGCTCTGTTGTGATTGGTCAACTGCTTAGAGATGTCCCGCAACGTATAATGTGTTGGAGCTCTAGCCAATAGAAGCTTACATAGTGATGTCATAATGTTACGTAACTTAACAAAGGAAACCAATGGAGGTTCCTCTGTAAGGAACTTTTGGATTTGAACCTTTACAGACCATTTACATCAGAATCAGAAAGGGCTTTATTGCCAGGTAGGTTCACACGTACGAGGAATTTGACTTGAGGTCATGGTGCATACATAAAAATGGAAATTTTTAAAAAGTACACGGATAGCGAACTATGTTAAGAACACTGTAATAAAAATATAGTAAGATAGCAGTAATTTGCATCGAAATAGAATGCAATCATTTATAGAATATAAAATATGTGCAGTGAGCAATATTTAAACATTGTGTGCATTCATGTAACTCATGAATTGAGTCTGCGTTGTGGCTGAGGTCAAGTGTGAGTGGGGGGGCCGGGCCTTGTTTAAGAGGCCGGAAGCGGAGGGGAAGAAACTGTTCAGGTGGTGAGAGGTTTTGGTCCTGATGGAGCGCAGCCTCCTGCCAGAGGGGAGGGGGGTGAGCAGTTTGTGTCCAGGGTGGGAGGGGTCGGCCACTATCTCCCCGCCTCAGGGTCCTGGAGGGATGGCAGATGGCAGTCGATCACCTTCTCTGCAGAGCGGATGACACGCTGCAGCCCTTACATGCACAGAAAGCTATACAACCCACTACAGGAAAGGGAAAAGCTTAACTTTGATAACGGATAACTGAGCGTTAATATAACTGTTATAGCAGATGATGTTAGTCTGTGCATCTAAATACAGAATACATCCATTTGTCTCTGACCTTTTCTCTGTGAGTCTTCTTCCTGTGTGGAGAGATGTGTTGTTCTGCCTGTGGCTGACTGTTGGATGGTGTTGTTGCTAACCCCCCGCTGTTTGTCTGCATGTACAGGAAAAGCTCCAAGGTGGACAATCTGTTGTTCAAAGTGGAAAAGATGAGAGGAGAACAGGAGACTCACAGGTAAACACTCAGCAGAGTGCTCCTTTTTCTTTTGAACAGGGCAGCAATGAACTATAATCCTCATTATCAATTATACTGCTAACTATTTTCAAGATGATGAAATGCAATGTTTGTTCGGTTAAGTGTCAGAGTCCATGCCAGTTGAAAGCTTAAGGGGCTTTCAATTTCTTGTGTTGTGACAATACAACACAATGTTTTCAGTTGAATACGTTTACATGTATAAATCATTGTAAAGCTGAAAACAGCATTTTGCCAAATTAAATTGACTTTGAAACGATGAATCTGTGCAAAACATTTTCTGTACATTTTTCTGGTAATTTCTGATTTTCTGTAAGAATTATAATAAAAAGTTCCTCTGTTTCCCCCCCCCATAGCCTGGCCTCTAATCTGCAGCTCACCTTTACTGGCTTCTTCCACAAAGCTGGTAAGTCTTCTCTTCCCGTACTCCATCCTGTTTTCTTTAGATGTAGTCTTTCCCCTGATTCTGGGTGACTGACAGAAAGTCTTTTGGTCCCGGTGTCTCCTCAGGGAAGTCATCTCAGGACAGTGAGAATGAGCAGAACTCCGTCTCTCTGGAGGTGCTGCTGGTCAAAGTCTGTCACAAGAAGAGGAAGGTGTGTGTTGGTCATCACGTGCTCTCAGGGCTCTCTGTAATGCTCTGAAATGTATCTGACATGTGTTCTCCTGTCCAGGATGTGAGCTGCCCGGTGAAGCAGGTCCCGACGGGGAAGAAGCAGGTTCCTCTGAACCCAGACACCAGCGCTGGAGTGTCCCCCAAGCCCGGCTCCGTCCCCTCTTTACTGGTTCCCAGCAGCGAGTTTGAACCCAGCAACTCTCACATGGTCAAGTCCTACTCGCTGCTGTTCAGAGTGTCGAGGCCCGGAGCCCCCCGCACCCAGATCAACGGCCTGGCCAACGGGGAGAACCACCACAGCAGAGGTGAGGACTGACTGTTGGTTCCTCTGCTTTATCAAACATGGGTCTTCTTTCTGTCACTTCTAACATCATCATACTAACCAGGCCAATAGACAGGCAGGTTTGAAACAAACATCCAGGTAACTCCCACTTTTCTGGAAGATAAAAGAAATTGAAAAATGAATACCCGATCCTCCAACACATTCATAGACCAAATGAACTTTGGGTTACCTGTTAGCAGAATTATTCAGATGTGTTAATGTAACAGATTGTTCAACTGTCTCTGCTCATTTATTAGCAAAGAGCAATGACTGAGAAAGTGAATTGTCTTCCAATCTATTGCAGTTCAGATTTTTCACACTTTATCTTGGTGAAAATTGAAGATCAGAATATATAGTTCATATAGTGGTTGATGTAGCTGTACGGATTTTAAAACCCATGGTAATAGTAAAGCGGTACAGTGACACAAAAACTCATTTAATAATCACACATTATTTTTGAAAATGAACTCTGATCATTTTTGTCCTTTTTAAATCCCTGATTTACACTCCGATAATATTTGTATCTCTAAGCTTAGTACTAACTTGGTGAGTAAGGTGTTATAACTGATATAATGATTTGTGGAACTTATAACAAACCAAATGATTTCCTTTGAAGATGTGAAATCACCACTGTGATGTTTGCCAGGCTTGTTATTGAATCATCTCTCTCAGATTTTACAGAGGAAATGTCAAACAGGAAGAGGAGGAGCTCCTCTCTCAGGGAGGAGGGAGAAACCACATTTGTGGCTCAGATGACTGTCTTTGATAAGAACAGGTGAGAAACACACTCCGGCACACACACTGTCACCCTCTGACACAAGAACACACTTTCCTCTTATCTCATGTGCGTCAGCGTGTGTGTAAACGCTGTGAATGATGCTGTGTGTGTGTGTGTGTGCAGACGCCTGCAGCTGTTGGACGGGGAGTACGAGGTGTCTATGCAAGAGATGGAGGAGTGTCCCGTCAATAAGAAGAGGGCCACCTGGGAGACCATCCTGGATGGGAAGGTGTGTGTGTAGTTAAACCCCAAAATGTCAGTACAACTCCAAGAGCAGTGTTGTTTCAGCATTTTGGTAACAACTATATTGTTCAATGCCGTCACAAAAGTGTTCCTTAACCTGTGTGTCCAACATCTTATTTGGATACACCTAGTTTATTTTGGAAAATATACTGGAAATGACAAATAGCCAGTTAGGAGAAAATAATTGTGTGACTTTGGGGTCACACGGATCAGCGTAGCATTAGCAACAAAACACTTAAAATGTTGTTTCAGCAACAATAAACATTTTCCAGAATAAAATATTTCATGTTGAGATGATCAGTCTCGCAGCGGGTACATTTTAAAGCGTGACAGCAAGAGCGACGGATCAAAGGCATAAAATACAAATTGTAAGCTAACATATTAAATATAGAAACAAGCACACGTTAGTAAAACATGTAGACATAAGTACACATCCATGATTAAAATGAAGTAACAACATTTAAAAGCCTAGTGGACATAGGAAAGTGTTGAGATTGTATTCTTAAATAAAGTTAACAATTATTCCAAGTCCACAGCCATCTTTATAAAGGTGGTTGGTTTGAAGAGGTTTACCCTTTTTAAGAATGTTTTAATTGTGCAACAAAGCTATGCTTAATTTTATATTTGAATGAAGTCATTTTAAACCTAGATCAGTGCGTCATAATGGAATGAAAATTCCTTTTCTCCATATGGAAGTCAAATCAGTGATTAAACATATTAACTCATCCCTTCTATTTGTGCTCATTGGTTAAACTAGTGTAATAACATATCATCCCCTCTTTTCTGTAGCGTATGCCTCCCTTTGAGAGTTTCTCTCAGGGCCCCACCCTGCAGTTCACGCTTCGCTGGACCAGCGACGCCTCGGACCGCTCCACGGCCCCCGTGGCCAAACCTTTAGCTACCCGCAACTCTGAGACCAACCAGGAGCCCCGACCCAGCTCCCTGAGGGCCACACACACTCTGGGTGAGCAGCAGAGATTGTACATCCAGAAAGCTGTCAGCGGTGCAGCTGTTCATCATTATTTCACTCTTCCAAGTGCCTCATGGTGTGCTCCTCCTCTGTGCTGCAGCTGTTAAAGAATCCATTAATGCTGACGTCCAAACCAGAAGAGAACTGATCTCAGCTGAGCCCCGCCAGAAGCTGCGCATCTTCTACCAGGTCAGTCTGCTGCTCCGCCTTCACCTCCGAGAGTCTGCGTCGCCATCTTAAAGGGGACCTATCATGAAAATGCACTTTTTGATGTCTTATACATAAGTATGTGTCCCCGGCGTGTCAGGGAACTCACAAAGTGTCCGAAAGTAAAACCCTCTCTCTTTTCCTCCGTGCGCAAATCTCTGAAAACGGGGGTACAACGAGCGGATCTAGGGTTGCCATCCGATATGACGTTATTTACGACATATCGGATGGCACCTGCACGGTGGAGCCACGGCCCTATCAGAAACTCGCTATCAGAAACAATGCCCGACTGTTTTGGACATAATGTGGTCTTTGTTTACATTAGCAAGCATGCTAACACTCAGAGCTAACCAGTACTGGAGAGAGCACATGTGTCAAGAAGCAGGATAAAGAAAGGAACTCACCTTGTGGTAACCCAGCAAGAGAGAAAGCCTTTGAGCTCCATATTTTTGTAAAGCTTTATACCCCGAATCAGCACTTTAGTAACAGGAAGTGAAATAGAGGGATATGAGGCATATGGGTGATCTGTTTGGTATTTTGAGCAAAACACTATAGGTATAGTTAGGTGACCGTTAAAACTTTTTATCGTCACGCTCAACCACACATTGGGTTGATGATGTCCTGATGATAACACTGTATGACTTATACCACGATCCAATGAACTTTGTCCAGAAATGATGCTACGTCTTTCCCAAGATCCCCGTGATGTTACAGCGGTTTGACCTCAGTGACACATTTCCACACTTTCGAATGCTGTATTCAAACGGTGTTGCAATGTTTGGGAAACAAATGGATGCGAATGCCCTGAAACGAGTCGTTGATTACACGCTCACGTCTGTGTTCTTGTGTCCAGTTCCAGTACAATCACAACACGCGGCAGCAGACGGAGGCCAGAGACGACCTGCACTGCCCCTGGTGCACGCTGAACTGCAGGAAGCTGTACAGCCTGATCAAACACCTCAAACTGTCCCACTCCCGCTTCAACTTCAACTACGTGGTGAGACTCACTCTCTGTGTGCAACATATCCTTACATTAAAAGAATACAAGTAAAACCATAGGTTTAAACGAAGGGATACAAAATGAAAAAGTGATTTGATTACGGAACAACTGACGAATAAAATAACTTGGTTGACTAGAAAGGTCAGGAATGGATTTGTATACTGATAAAACACATACATTTACTAAGTCGCATATCTAAACTCGGCAGTACAATTTAAAGCCTCATTTTTTCATCTTTCCATTATTAGCATAACATTCCTGAGTGAAGTTATAAGGATTTTCTATAATTAAAGATTAATAATACTAATAATTGATATATGCGCCTTCTTTAAACTCAACGCAATTCTTAAAAAATCTTGAATCAATATCAATAATCACCATCTTCTAGTAAGATATGCCTCCTTAAATGAAGTTATGGTAAAATATGATTTAAAAGAATATAATAAACAAAATGCTTCAGCCATTATTGAAACTAAATGGAAATGTTTGGCTCACATTGATGAAAAAGGCTTTCCTCAAACCTAAAAAGACTTAAAGCAGTGGATTTAAATGATGCTACTGGAGCTCACAGCAGTCTTCCAGATGAAGCTGTCAGTCAGAGGTTTTTATTCACTCTTCTCTCTCTGATCTCCGGCAGCCCCATCCCAAAGGAGCGAAGGTGGAGGTTTCCATCAACGAGTGCTACGACGGCTCGTACGCAGGGAACCCTCAGGACATCCACAGCCAGCCGGGCTTCGCCTTCAGCAGGAACGGCCCGGTGAAGCGGACGGCCGTCACGCACGTCGTCGTCTGCAGGTATTACTACTCTCACCGTTAGGGGGATTCCACTTTCTGCAATGAAAGCTATTCGACAACATGATTTGGTTTGCTGTGAGCGTACAAGTTACATATATGCTTCAGCGTGGTCTTTCAGGATAAATTAAAGTGTTATCTTTTTTATAACCAACATCTAGCATTCAAATCCCTTTCCTGTAGTGTGTTATATTGGTTTGTGTGCATGTAGCAAAGGCTAAAATCCCTGAGTTCCCCTCCACCTAACATAGTGACATCACTGTGTAACACTGGCGCTTCTATTGCCTAACACTCCAACACATTGTACGTGATAGGCTAAGGGGCGGGACATCTCTAAGCAGTTGACCAATCACAACAGAGCTGGCCAGCTAACCAATCAGAGCAGACTGGGCTCTGGTTTCAGACAGAGGGTGAAAAGAGGTGCTGCAGCACAGGCAGTATGAGAAGAATAAAGAGCTTTTTGAACATTAAAGCATGGAGACATGTCACAGCAGAGACACAACATACAAATATTAACCTGAACATTAGGATAACTTGTCCTCTTTAAATATTTTGAAACTATATTTTTCTGTCCAGACCCAAGAGGACGAAGGCGAGTCTGTCGGAGTTCCTGGAGCCGGAGGACGGAGATCAGGAGCCGCCCGTCATCAGCGGACACAACCGGTTGTACTTCCACAGCGACAGCTGCGTGCCGCTGAGGCCTCAGGAGATGGAGGTGGACAGCGAGGACGAGAAAGACCCCGACTGGCTCCGAGAGAAGACTGTGAAGGTGAGCTCACTGCTGACAGAAGACATACTGGAGCAGCACACTTGGTCAAACTACCTGTTACAGCAGTTTCATAATGCCTTTGTATGGCTCTGGAGGAGCTTTGACAGGGGAATGAAACACTTTGATTTAGCCACTTGTTCTGTACCTGCATTTCTGATGCTTAAGTTTATGTAGAAGGTTGGCCATGTCTAACATCTGATCTAAAGCCTGAGTGCTCTCTCCGCAGCAAATGGAAGAGTTCACAGACGTCAACGAGGGAGAGAAGGAGATCATGAAGCTGTGGAACCTCCACGTCATGAAGAACGGGTGTGTATGAAGCTCAATCTTTATCTGCTTAAAACAAGCCAGCTTAAGTTATTAAACGAAACAAGGCACATCATTTAAATGTGTTGAAAATGTTGATAAGCATTTTAATTTGAACGTAACAATAGCCATGTTAACTACCATGGCTATTGGGTACAGCCATGGTAGTTAACAATGTGTACGTATTAAATGGTGCTTTTAAAAAAACGTCTCTTTGCTTGCACTCACCTCATCATCCTCTCTGTCCTCCCTACAGCTTCATAGCAGACAACCAGATGAACGAGTCGTGTCTGGTGTTTGCCGATCACCATGGCGCGCACATCGTCAAAAACAACCTTTTTCGCAACTTCCTGCTGCACCTGATCAGCATGCACGACTTCAACCTGGTCACCACGCAGACCATCGACCAGGCCATGGCCCGCCTGCGCCTCCTGCAGAGCCAGCCTCACACCGACAAGGAGGAAGAGGAGGAGGACGAAGAGGACTGGGAGACTGCCGTGGAGTCTCAGCCGGAGATGGATCAAGATCCCGAGCTCGATGCGATGGATGACACACCCTGTAATGAGGGGACTAGCAAAGGCTGCGTGGAGAACGGAGAGCAGGAGGAGACAGACGGGACAGAGAGAGCGGCCAGCGAGCAGAAAGTCCCCGGCTCTGGATCGGCTTCAAACTGAATCTAAACTCTATCAGATCCCCCAACAGGACAATACAAGAATCTTTCAAACCAGCGTGCGAGACAAACACACAGGTTACTGCAGGGAATCATATTTTCAAAGCAGGCTACATCTGAGAGATTACATTGTTCTACATCATGGTGCATCAGAGACGTTTATCATTTCATTACCTTTAGAAATGTAGAAGTGTTCCTAATAAGTTGAATCTCAGAATGATCAGACGCAGTTAACTGGTGCTAGACCCTCTTTTACTCCTCAAACTGTGGGTGCCAAGATGCGTTCAAACACAGCTCCTCCACAGGAAAGGAGGTGACCTTTTTGGGAGTTTTTTTTGCCACATTTTGGGGGGGAAATCAGGTTAAGTCGTCCCAACAAATAAATTGACAGGATCATTTCTTTCAGCATCTGTTTCTTTTTCATATGAATCCAGGTGCTCGCTCCAGTCGCTTTAACTTCATATAATCTTTGAGGGACTTTTGCTCATCTGCATTTCACTTGCGTATATACTAAAGAGTTGCAGGCCAGCTTCAGAGGGGTTAGGGGAGGCCATCAACTTGCCGCTCATGTAATCTTTTGTCTCATTTCTCAGCTGTTCTTCTTTCCTCCTGCCGTTATGTACATAAGACTCTGGGAAACTCACAATATAGCTTTGGATAATGTCTGTTTTGGAAAGCAACATTTGAGTTATTTTGTTATAGTTTATTTTAGTTCACACACCAAAGGGGATGAATCTTCTGCAGGTTGCTCTGCTGCTGTTTCTCATGCTTTTTTTTTTTGTAAAAATAAAACAAATAGTTTTCTGCAAAACCTGACCCGATCTCACTGCCTTGAAACGGGAGCAGAAAGAAGCACAATGTCCAGGAGAGCGTTTCCTGCTTCACATTGAACAGTGTATGGACTGGCATTGATGCAGAAGAGTCTTTGTGTACCTTCTCACAGTGCAACTTTTCAAAAGCTTTAGAAGTCTGATGGTGAGAAGTTCAGCAGGATCTAGTTTGCCGTTTGGTTGACAGTTGAGTGACGTGCAGAGCACTTTTTAATTTAGATAGAGCCCACTTTTCCTTTTTTTCCCACATGAGACCAGCAGCATTTTGCACACGATGAGGAGCCATGTCAAGAAAAACAAGACTTTTCTTCTACATTTGTTAAAACCAGCTTGACGTTGTGAACTTTTAAGTTGAGTCAGAATGGTTTTCTATTAAAAGAACAATTTTGTACAACTATCGACCATGTGCTTTATTTATTTCACTTCTGCAATCATGTCACAACTCAGCAGAAAGGGATTGGTTTACATAATTTGACCTTTATTTAACAAAACAACAAAAATGACATCAGTGAAACAAATGCAATACAGAGGTTTGACCAGCAGGTGTCACTGTTTCCACGATGACATTCCTCAGTTCACGCTCTTTCAGAACTACGTTTTCTTTTCACTGGTTTCAGGAAATCTGTACCATCCAAGGTTCTCCAGAGACTAAACAAACACATCTCTGGAAGTATTGTGTTCTTGATGCTACTGCTGTCACCCGGAATGAAGAACAGGATCAAAATGGTTGTAAAGACATTGAAATTACTAGAAAAGCTCTGTTTTCTATTTAAGGGTTTGTTACTGCTGGTTGGACAAAAGAAAACGTTTTAAGAACTACGATTAGACTTCAATTCAACCAATTTATAACTTATAGATTCATCACCTCAACTCGATGGAGGACCTCTCGTCAAACTTCTATCAACAGAGGCAAAACACAGTTGGACAGAATTCAATAATTGCTCAGATTCTACAACCCTTAAATTACACAGCTGACATGCTTCTCGAAATCCAAACTCTTATTCTGGCGCAACAACGGCAGGTTTTGTAAATACTGTTAAGGATTGTCAATGTAAAATAACTCAAAGTAACAGCTTGGAAATGTCAAGGTGACAGTTCAGACAAAAATAAAAGTTTGTTTCTACAGCCTGAAGCTCAAAAAGAAGCACGTTGGACCTTTAAGTGTCTTTTTAGGCTACTCCCAAAATCACCTCAAAACATCACTCTGGCTTCCTTAGAGCTGTGTGTTTTACTACAGCGGCTAAACAAACGTCGGAGAAATGAAGGCAGAAACACACTTTTTAGGACTTGCATAAAACACATTTTGAAAATGAAGAAAAATACCAGCCGATTTTCACAGTGAAGGGGTAACAAAACAGAAAGTGTAACACGTGTTCTTTTTTGCTGCTCCCAAAAAACCAAAGGAAAGATAAAAAACATGATCATGCAGCCTCTTAAGAACAATGTGCTTTTCATCTACAAGGTGTCAAACTTTACTAAAGGAAGACGATGCATAGATCAACAGCTATCTCAAACTCTTCCCCACAGCTAGGGACGGTGCCACGTGAAAAGAAAGCTGTAAACATTAGCCCGAGAAGAGCTAAAAAGAAGCTGTGACGAAAACAAGAATATCATGTTCTCCAAAGTGGCTCCCTGAAGAAGAGCTTTTACAAAGAGTCTCAGATCACCTTTCCTCCCAGAGAGGCAGCAACGCTCGCAGACAGTCACTGTGTTTACATTCACACAAGTAAACACCATTTACAGGAAAAAGGAAAATCCCTGTTCACCAGCTTCAAGCGTTAAATAGGAGCCGAGAGGGGCTGCGTGAATGGAGGGGTGTTATCTCCGGTAACGTGAAAATAATACACATGTGGCGAGGTTATTTAGAGAACCCTGACAAATGATCGACAAATATTGGGTGGGAGAGAAACTCCCTCTTCAGGAAACAGATTTGATGTAAAACCCCAAAAGGCATAATAATTAGGGCCCCTTTAAAGAAACTCTGGGACAAAATGACGGATTGTTTTCAGACTACAAACCGTTTTTTCAAAAGTGAGAGGAACAACGGCAGAAGATAAATATTTAAACCTGACTTTGATTTCTAAGATCTCAAGGATAACCTACCTACAGTCTGAGGGCATTCAGAGGATGTATGGCTTTCCCTAAGTGACCATAAGGGGCTTTCTGAGCAGTTTGAAGAACTGAAGTGCTTGTGGAAAAATGCAACTCCTGCAGAAAGTTTCAAAAAGCATTTGATATCAAATTACGGCAGGAGTGTTCCTCAAGGTCCTTGTGTCTTATTGTGGGATTTTGGGCACTTGTTTTAAATGTTCAAGTGGTCTTAAATGTTTATTATGGCACCAAATTAGTGCAGCAAATGGTATCAACACCAAAATTGCTGCAACAACATAATAGAGAATAGTGATGGCCATCATATACTTCCGTTATAATGCACTAAATGTGGACACACTAAACTTTCAAATTAGTAAAAGGCACCTAAAACAAAGTTTACTACAGATTATGACTAGAAATATTGGAGCTGCACCTCAAATGAATCCCATGTTTCACTTGATGCACACAGCTTCTCCGTGGCATACACTGATGACCTGCTATCTCCCCGTAAAGATAAAAACATAGAAAATAGGTGGAAGTGGGTCTCTAAGGATCCGCTAAAACACCAGCACTTTCCAGCCGGAGTGGACGAAGGAGCATCCGAAGAACAGGCAGTCCACGGCCTGGTCCACCAGCCAGTCGAACACCACCTCCCTGTTCCCCGAGCCGATGGTGACGCGCAGCTTGAAGTTCCCGCCCTCGCTCAGGTTGTTGTTGCTGACGGGGAACAGGTTGACCACCTCCATGTCGAAGGTCACAGCGGAGCCCACGGTGACGGCCGGCAGCTGGTTGGTCATCTCTTTACCGTTCACAAACACGGCGCCTGAGAGAAGCACGGCAAGGTGAGGGTACTTACATAGAGCGCAAATCAACAACACTTAATAATGCCAAAGCGTATTTTGAATAGTCTGAAAATGTAAAGTAA
Source organism: Gobionotothen gibberifrons (assembly GCA_943591055.1). Lineage (NCBI taxonomy): Eukaryota > Metazoa > Chordata > Actinopteri > Perciformes > Nototheniidae > Gobionotothen > Gobionotothen gibberifrons. Next base: position 1,189,452 of record CALSBZ010046842.1, on the reverse strand, counting down.
TGTTTCTCCGCTGCAGTGGTTTGTCTCCTCGTGCTGCATGAGAAGCTAACGCTTACAATAATGCTAAATATGGTTTAACATCAACGTCCATCATGCTACACATGACAGAACCGAACAAAAACAGTAGAGCATTTAAGCAATTATTTTTATTTACAACAGTTAAACAAACCAAACCAATGGGGAACTTCAAGGCAGATAATATACACTGATTAAAAGCATTCCTTACATTTTTCCGAGCAGAGTATAGCAGCAAGTCAATTACACTTCTGGGATATTGATCTGGTCAGTTAAGTAGCAGAGGGGGTTGTTGATCAGTTAACAAAATAGGAATGGTTTTTCCAGGTGGTTTTTACCTCCTTTTCTGACTTTCTTTCACTAGTTTTGCATTTGACTAGAGTCAGTGTCACTACTGGTAGCATGAGGCGATACCTGGACCCTACAGAGGTCCCACAGGCAGCCCAGCTCCTCCAGGATGGCACATTTATACGTGCTATTGCCTGAAGGTTTGCTGTGTCTTCCAAAAGAGTCAAATGTTTTCGAGCAGTGTATTTAAACATTTTGAAAACGTGAACCATAGGGAATTGTCCATCAATTTTGAAGTTGAGCACCAACAATCTTTGGTTGATTTATTTCCTGAAGAAGATAAGTTTACCAGACACACTTTAAAACAATGAAATGACACTGTGCATGTGTGAGCGTACCGTTGGTGGAAATGCAGACGGCCTGGTCTCTCTGAAGCGACTCTGCCCCCTTCCTGCTGTCCACACACACGCCTACACTGTCCCTCCGGTCCACCTGACCTGCTGCAGATATCCTACACACACATATAAACACTAGTTTTATTACTGTACATTTCCCTACATTTTCATTTTTTACATGAAGATGGGTGTCAAAATCATTAGGGTTTAATATTAAGCTGCTACAAAGTTACAAAAAGAGACACCTCCACATCTGTATAAAAAAAGATCATCAAAACACATTTTTCAGTTGATAGGGATATATAAATGTTTCTTAATTATCTGAGTGTGTTTGGTTGCATGTTCTTACTTGAAGGTGAGCGTCTGGCCGCAGAAGTATGTGGGAGCGTTGGAGTAGAGGATGGGGTAGCGCGCCTGAGAGGAGTCGCTGCGCAGGGCGATGTTCTTCCTGCTGCTCAGGATGTAGCCCTCAGTGCCCGGACACCACTCTGAGTAAAAACACACAGACCACACCGGATTAAAACTAAAAGTAGGTTGCAAGGACTTTGTTTTTATTGTTTGACATTTTTGATTTAATATGTTTAATTTCAAACATTAAAAAATACTTTAACGTTGAAAATACAATAAAAAATGTGCCAATAAAATATTGTGAACGTATACAACTTCAGCAATGGAGAAGAAAGAATCCACTTGCTTGCGCAGTGTGACCCATATTACACACTAATCCATCCATTTACATTGCAATCCAACTCTCGCCCGGGTGCCCATCCCCACAGCTAAACCACTATATTCATCATTAGTGATGGAAACTTCTGAAGCAATGGAGACGAAACTCAGAGAGACACGGGGAGAGCTGGAACTTTGATGGCAAACACTGATGGTTTATTATGGAGTTAACGGCCGGACAACTGACAAGACCTGTGCTGCTGCCACGAGGTGACAACGGTTGCCAAAGCAATTCTGAAGATCTCTACCCCAGACCCATGTAGTTAGCTGGTTCTGAGAGAATTATCAACATGCAACATAGTGTGTAGTTGTATTTAACTGTGTGTGTGTGTGTGTGTTCCTTGTATGAGTGTATTCATTCTCAACTTGTTGTATGTTCTGATCAGACCACTCAACATGATGAAAAGTGTTACTTACAAAGTATACATAGGAGGGTTTTTTAATATACAGATAGATTTATTAGATAATGTTTTTCTAGTTGTATATTGAGCTGTACCCACCGTGCGGTGCGAGGGTGGTGTAGCCCGTCTGGGGGATGCTCCAGGGGCTCCACTCGGTGCGCCCCTCCCCGCGGGCACACACCCTGAACTGGTAGTCGGTGTGGGGGTCGAGGTGCAGAACCAGGAACTCACAATCCCGACCGATGTACGCGTCCTCGAACTGACCCCCCCCGCTGCCGGAGCGCCGGTACTGCAGCCGATAATCTGCTGCTGCGAAGTCCTCATCCACCTGATGTCCACGGGAAATAATAAATACATTAACATCAACACGAATGGTAAAACAAATAGATCTACATTATAGGGCACAATATAGATACAAATATGAATATAAAATATTAAGAAATGTCATTACCAGAACATTACCAGAAGCTACCAAAAATATTTGTAAATAAATGTTAAGTAAAACGTAACAATAATACTGTCAAAATAAAGAATATCCATATACATTAGTAAATATCACAGTGCACAAAGGTAAAGATATAAGGGCTGCCAAGCAACAACAAAAAAGAATATTATGGTTTGTGAATAGTTAATCTAAATTAATGCATATATCAATATTTATCTTCACTTGTTTAAATTCCAAAAATTAAATAGGGAAGTTGTTTTCCATTCATTATCCAGCAGCTGACTGGGAAGCTCATATATATTTAATTAATCAAAATCAACATGTTTATTTGATAGCCCCCTTATAAACATAATGATGTATTCATTATTACCCCTTCTAGAACAAACCGTGGCATATAAGCAGAGATATGTTTGCAGGAAAGAACATTTGATCAGACCCAAGTGTTTTCTCTAATCTTTTTCTTGCTGACCTTACACCAGCGGGCCAGCACGCTGCCCGGCCTCTCCTGCAGCTCGTCTATCTGGACGGGGGGGTGTGCGGAGACGGAGCCGAGGCGGGACACACGGTCCCTCAGCACCCCCAGCAGGGAGTCGTCCAGCTGGGCCGAAACAGACGGCACGTCCACCAACGCTGGGACCTCCGGGAGGCTGGAAACACACACCACAACAGATAGAAACACCATAAAGGCCTAAAAATAAAAGGGATTTGATCATAGAATATTAAAATATATTAATCCTTTATTCATCTGACAGCAGGGAAATGGGTTGTAATCTAAGAATCCCCTTTCTTAAATGTTGTAAATAATGTAATACAACAGTTTTTATGCTAATATTATGTATTTTATATTTGATACTTTTACTGTTATTTGGATTCTGCTGCTGGCTTTCACCATGTTAAGTACCTTTGTGTATCTTTACAAGCACTATACAAATGAAGTGTATATTTCCCTATCTGTCCTACCTGTCCAGATGGATGTGCATGGCCTTCTTGGTGAAGCTGCCCAGTTTGTCTTCCTTCTCCCCGAGACCACAGCGCAGAGCGGCTTCCCCTGCAGAGACCGAGGCTGTCTTTAAATATTCAGCACATGTAGGATTTTCTATTGGCGGATATTCAATCCAAATAGTTTAATCGTGGGTCTCTATGAAGGCTGATCATATTGAAATTGATTATTTTTCTTGAAAGAATTCAACTTTAAAAGTTGAATATTCAAACCTCCACTCACACAGTACAAATACAATTGTAAAAAAAAAGAGAATTTCTAGTACTTAATAATCAATGTTGTTCGATACAGTGAATTAGTTGTGTGTGTTGACTGTCAAACAGCAGAGTACCGTAACGTTGTATCTCAGAGCCCCACCTTCTTTCAGCAGCTCGTCGGCCTGGCCCACCCCGTGCTCGATGAGGCTCTGGCAGTCGTCCAGAGGTTTGACGCTGTCCGCCTCGATGGCGTCGACCTCGGCCAGCAGCGTGGCCAGCCGCTCCGTCAGCAGCCGACCGGCCGCCGCCTGAAGCTCAGTGAAGTGCCGCCGCAGCGCCTCGCGGGCCTGACCCGAGCTGCCCCGCACCTGAAGGGCAGAGGAAACAAAGATAAAGGGTTACTACACTTACTGATTATTTGAAAGAGTGTATAAAAGTTCATCAAACTGCCGTAAATGATTCCTTGTCAGTATACTATGATAAATGATGGTTTAGGATGTTTAGCCTAGTAGGATAGGTAGTAGGCTAATTTACCACCACCTAGTAAAAAGGTAAAAAGATTGTTAGCTGGTATGAAACTTCATGATTTGGCTTCACATTCATATTTTGTTAAACCTAGAGATCAAAGCCGGTAATACAACTCGTTTAAAGAGGACATATTCTGCTCCTTTTCAGCTTCATATTTAGTGCCTCTACCGCAACAACAAAGGGAAAACCCCAAAAAGCACAATAGGGCCATTTTAAATGGGATCATGTCAGTGTCTTTGGAACACATGTACTCTTATTGACAGCTAAAGACAGCTTCTATTTGATCATTATGAGCATTTACTAAATAATCCAACCTCATATGACACACAGTGGAAGACTACCCTCACTGACGAGCAGCTTGTCAGGAAGCTGATAGGATCAGCGGTAGAGGTCGTGTTTCAGTTCCTCTTTGCAAAACACACTTTTAAACACCAACACACACACACACACACAGGTTTCACAATGTGTGTACACAGAAGGAGCGATAAAAAGATAGCAGGAAACAGAATGCTGATTGACAACTGCTGCACCGATAAAGCAGGGACAGTATGACGGGATTCTTCTGATTTTGCCAGAATACACACTGAGCTGTGTGTGTGTGTGTGTGTGTGTGTGTGTGTGTGTGTGTGTGTGTGT
>CALSBZ010046842.1:1140420-1184421 GCA_943591055.1 Gobionotothen gibberifrons | reverse complement strand
CAGGGATGGGCAACTTTGATGGTGGTGGGGGCCACATAATTGATGTACTGGCCACCAGGGAGCCACAGATTCACTTGGAACACACACACACACACAAATGTGTTGTATGTAATTATTAACAAATATACTAAGTCTGACATCTTCATTGACATTTTACAATCTTTCAGGGAACATCCTCTAAGCTCACTAAACAAATATCAGTTCACAGAAATGTTATTTAATTTTTACAAGTGGCCTGTTTGTATTGAACAGGTTATTTAACAGTGGAATAAAACTATTTTAAACTATTGGAAAGCACGGAAAATGTGTGTGCATTGAGATGAACCATTAAGATGACATAAACATGAAGTCATGAACACTAACCCAGACATTAGTTGTCTAACCTGAACCTAAGACACTGACGCACAATAAGGGTCAACACAAACACCTGTCAACTCGCACTCTGCTGCTCCTCAGCGCCGCTCCCCCTCCCTCCCGCTGAAATCATCAATGAAAAGCGTATAGTAATCATAGATAACGCGGCAGGGTCCGTGACAGTTTGTTTTCATCTGATTTCAAATAAACAAAGTCTTGGTTTTTAGAATGTTAAACTTGTTTCGCCAAATTCAGATGATAAATACAACTTTTAAGCTTGTAAAGGCATAATTACAAGCGGTAACTTAGCGTCACAGCAGGCATAACAACAGCCGGTGTTTCTTGTGAGTGTTTCCCGGGAAACAAACACAATACACACAAACGCTATTTCGCGGTATTTGAAATCATGTACGCAGCTCCCGACGTAACTAGGAGTCTAGTGGACAGTATCAGTACTACAAGTAAAAACAAATTAAATACTTTTTTTTTTTAATCAATTACGTTATTTATTAATTAATCTGAGGGCCGCAAAAAGAGGAGCCCCTGGGCAGCCATTTGCCCATCCCTGCCATAGGGGCACTGTGCTGACATACCCACCAAACGTCATCTCACATAATTCAGAGCTGATTGGCTGTAAGTACGTGTGCCGCAAAAAATGTAGTGTGTGAAGAGGAGACGAGAGAGGTGCAGTGACGCGTCCTAAAACCCTGAAGTAAGCTGCGCATGGCTTCCCTCGACAAGAAAGCAATGAGATTTCTCCATAGGATTTTAGAAAATAGCTCAAAATAAGATCTGTGGGAAACGTAGCTGTTAGATAAATGCACGTTTTGTTCAGCCGGATAATATCCACATGTCTACCCTACTTTTATCATTTTCTAATCATAAATCTATCGATTAGATTTATGATTCGACTTTTGAAACTACAAGAAGATAAGGAGGACTTTTACAAACAAGTAATAGAGATTTTTGTCCAGAAGGATAGGCAAATGGACTTCATCTTCAAGTCAAGGTAAGACCACAATTTGATTGAAAATGGGATCTTACTAAGAGAGAACAATCCAATATTTAAATGATAAAATTACATGTTTTGGGTATCCTTTTGTTGAACTGTCTGTAAAATTAATCGAAGCATCAGACAAAAAAAGCTTTTGAAAATAGAATATTTAGATTTAGGTAAAAATAGAATATTTGTAAACCTGAAGAGTCAGTGCCTCACCAGCCATGAACCTCACTGCACGTCACTGCAGAAGCTTATATATAAACATCTAAGTTGTTTGTGCCCCACCACTTTTGTACATATAAAAACGCCACTGCCCGTGTTATTAGTTAATGTAAACTTGAATAATGTACTTCATTTGAATGTAATAATGATGTTGGTTGTTTGTGGAAGCGCCAGTGAATGAGCCCCATTCACTGAGTTTTAAACATCACTTTAAATGGAAGATCCCCATAGGCCCCGCCCACTCGATCGGATCGGCCGATACTGATTCCTCAAAATTGGCTATCAGAGCATCCCTAGTTTTGGGTCAGAGTCTGGCCTGTTCTCTCTCCTCTAAGATGTCTATGGCAACAGGAAATAGCAGCATTGTTTACAGCGAGCAGCTGGAGGCGTAAATCTAGACAGCGGGAAGGAAGAGATAGCCGAGAGAGAGAATGTTCTCCTGGGAGGGAGCGGGTCAGGGGCCAACACACTTCTTATTGACTCGAGAGCGTAAAACCATCCAGATCCATCATCAGCGGTCAAATGTAACTGAGCACATTCACTCCACTACTGTACTTAAGTGCACATTTGAGTTAGTGCTACTAAAGTATTTCCATTTCATGCAACTTTACATTTCTACTGTCATTTCAAGGCACATATTGTACTTTCCCCCCCACTTTTTGGCAACTTTAGTTACCAGGTGGAAGTCATTTCTCCTACTTCTTAAGCTTTATAAAGCTTTTAAAATGTAAAAGGCCAGTAATATGATACGGTATTTTACATTTCTTTACCTTCATTTAAAGGTGTAAGAGACAGCAGATAATGGACCTGGGTGATGACTTAAGAGAAGACTGAATGGAGGCCTCTCTTAAACTAATACATGGTTGCTCTCCATGAGCCAGAATCATTTCATGCAATGTTTGAGAAGTCAAATCCTTAAAATGATCTGCTGGAAGCATCCACCTAGCTTCAGAAGATGGCTGAGTAACAATATGCATTTCTAAAATTGAAACAATTAAATACACTCTTAAAGTGACCACACAACAATTTGTGTGTGTCCCTTTTAAACAATACAACTTGCACACGAACCTTAATAAAGAATCATTTATAAATAACATATGTAGAATAAAGTATTTTGGACTGCATCTTTGTGTGTGCAGAGCTGTGAGCGTGCTACCTGTTTGCGGGCCTGGTTGAGGCCATTGAGGCGCTGCTGGAGTTCACTGCGGTAGTTCTGGGCCGCCTCGATGCTTTCTTTGGCCTCCTGCAGCAACAAGTCCACCTCCACTGACATCCTCCCACCTGCTGACACACAGAGAAGAAGATTAGTTACCAAATACAACCAAACATGCAGAATGACCTGTAACCAGGCACACTCATGCTACTTACTTTCATCCAGAGAGAGTTTCTCTCCCACACACTCCTGCAACGCCTCCATTGGAATCATTTATTTACTTCTGTAACATAATGACATCACTACGTTACACTCACGCTTCTATTGGCTAGCGCTACAACAAATTGTGCGTGATAGGCTAAGGGGCGGGACATCTCTTAGCGGTTCACCAATTACACAGAGCCGACCAGCGAGCCAATCAGAGCAGACTGGGCTCTGGTTTCAGACAGAGAGAGGCGCTGCAGCACAGGCAGTAGGGGGGAAATAAAGAGCTTTCTGAACATTAAAGCATGTGGACATGTCACAGTAGAGGCACAAACTACTAATATGAACTTAGACATTAGCACAGTAGGGCCCCTGTAAACTATTTAGTATAAGGCTCAAAATAACAAAGAGTGCACATGTATATGGAGTGAAATGCATCACAGCCTGCATCCTCCACCACAAAAACTACAAGGTACAACACTGCATGCAGAGCATTCAACTGGAAGGGGAAGTGATGCAACAAGAAAAACCACTTCCTCCCGCTACCAGCCCGTTAGGACCACTTCAGGACTCTGCTGCGTAGGACAAGATTGATACTGACATTTTAATACAATTTGGATAACCACAAAACTAAAATAAAACCCAAAATAGGTTCAGCAGTTTGTCAAGCTACTTCCTGTGACCTTCACATCCCCTATCAAATATCGCTAGAATAACTCTAGAATTGGCTGTGTGATAATGTAAAAGCCGGTCATTGTATTTATGGAAACTGATAGCACAGAACAAAGTAACGTCAACAGCTGTAATGTCAGAGCTAATGTCACGCAGTCACACACACACACTTTAACAGATTAGGAGAGTTCACAACAGCGTCAACACATCTCACAGAAACACTGTTTGAACAATATATAACAAAATACAATAAACTATCAAACCCATAGTGTATTTCACACTTATTTTCAGTGATACGTTCTTTTAAATATTCATTGTTCAGAATCAGTTAGGGCTCAAGACTTTAGAATACTGAAGCAGTTTTATTCCCTCAGCAGTCCACACATTTTTTTGTCAGTTTCAAGTGAAATTATGGAGGACAAAAAAGTGATTTGCCTGCACACAAATACAGAGTAATCAGACAAATAATGGCATCCAGCTAATGCGAGAGTATTTAAGTTTGTTTATATGAAGTAAGTGGTCATGTTAAGTGTGATAGAAAAACAAAACCATACAAAAATGTCACTGTTAGGGCTGCTCGATTATGGAAAAAAATCATAATCTCGATTATTTGGGTCAATAATTGTAATTGCGATTATTAAATGTGATTATTCATTGACTTTGAAAACATCCATTTATTGTACTTTAAAACAAATACAAATAATAATTTGAACGTTTTAACTGTTGAATTATACGTTCAGGGTAATCAACTGAAAAACCAATACAAAATAAAATAAAATAAATTATACATTCATATCTACATTTAAATAAATAATATCAAAATAATAAATACCAATAAACAAGATCAACAAACATGTTGCAGTGCACTGTCACAACCTGAAAACTCCTTAACCAACATTTTGGTAAAACATATTCAACATATTCCACTCAGTTAAACATTAAAGGCAGGCCCACCGTCATGGTCCAAAAGTAACAGGAAATAAATGTTGAACTACAATTTAAGACCAAATAAAAATGTTTTGGCCACCATGGCAAATGCTGGTAGGGCTGCTCATGTCATCTCTTAAAGATGTGTCGCTAGTATCTGTCCAATTTGACTTTGTATGGGTTTCTATTTTTCAATTGATGACCTTTTTCTGTATCACGATATATCATTTCCTGACGATATGATTACCTAATGATACATTTTCACATTGCATGATCACTCATGCCTTTAGTAAAGTAAGCTTTTAGTGCCTTGTTAAATTATGAATTGTATTTGTAATATGCTCAATTCCTGTTTGATACAAGATGATGCATGATGGGAGGAATAGGCGTTCTGTTCTGCAGATATTTAAGGCCTAAAAGTGACTTTCTTTTTAGACAAACCCTCCTCAGAGCTGAAAGTAATGACACAACCTGGCCCGGCTGCGGTCGGCCGGCTTCCTTTACAGCAGCATAAGAGGAAGTAGAGCCTGATGCACTATACACAGTATCATCACGTGACCCAGGAGGGCATCTTACACTGCGGTGAATATACTGTCTCTAAATTAAATCCATAACCGGATCATACATAAATAGGGGCTATGAAAATCTATCTAGGATAAATACGAAAGCACCCTGTACATTTTAGAACTTAGCACCAGAAATCTTTATTGGAAACATTACCTGTGATTTCAGGGTGTTTTCCCCGCCTTAATAAAAAAAACTGAGGCACCAAAGCAAGCCAAAATATGTAATATCAATCAATGACATGTTACTCATATATATAGCTAAATATCACAAATGGGAACAAAATTGAAGAAATATCAGGGAGAGCTACTAGGGAAGGATTCCTTTCTCAGGACATACAGACATGCAATAGATGTCATGTGTACAGATAATTAAAAATACACATAAGATAATTACCGCACGATCACTATAAATGGCAAAGCTTTTCACATCTTTATGGTATTCCCTTTCTGGTATATTAACATTTCTTGTTAACATCTTTTTAGATAGGTGTTCATTTAAAAAAAAAAAAATACTCAATATTTGCTCATTTTTTACATCTTAGGTTTTGTGTACAGTATGCGATATTTCACACCAAAGCAAATTCCTTGTATTTGTAAACCTACGATGCCATAAACCTGATTCTGGTGCAGCAAAGAAATAGCCATATGAAGAGCATCAAAACTAAGTAAATTACTGTTCTTTAAGCTTTTTGGGGGTTGTGTATCATTATCAGCTGGGGCTTTTCCCACCTTTTACACACAGATATGATAACATAATAACAATGGTTCAGTTTTCTGAAAACTTTTTAAAAATTCACCCAAACCATATATAAGAAACACATATAAGTGAACCTAGGGCTTATATGGGAGAACCTGGATTTGTTCTACATTTCCTTAACACACACACACACACACACTTCATTTGATCCATTTGTTTAAACTATAGATATGCAAATGTGAATACAATGATAACCGTCACCTTTAATACCGGGATGCCATTACAACCTTTGTCACAAAATACTGACACACATTAAGAACATTACACTTCTGTCAGGTCTTTGCATCAAGACCCCCATGCATGCAAATGTAGGTCTACATAATGATGCAGGCATGCACTCTCTGTGACACAAACAACACAGATATTAGTCCCCCCCTCTTTAACTCCAGCAGCCATTAACAGACACTCACTACATAGATTTTCTTTTTATCCTCTAAAAAAGGACGCTTTCTCTCTGACCATCTCTTTAATCCTGTGGATTTATAATCCCCATCTCTCTCTCTCTAAAACCTTCTAAAGACTCAACGTGAGTTATTGGAACTCAGTCAAGCATATGTCAAACTGACAGAAATATATTGCCTGTATAAAGTATAATAAATGATGGGTTTGGCAAGAAACAAACCTGTACTCTTGATGCTTTTGTATGAAGACATGAAGCCAGAGAGTTAACGGTAGAGTGTTTTTGTAGAGCATTTAGGTCAGCCTGTGTGTAATGATGTCCTTCTGTCTTGCCTTCACAGGTCTCTGTCACACTGTTCACGGTATCACAAATATGCAGTGACACAACCCAGGCCTGTCTAGGCAAACAAGTCTTAAAACAAGCTCTGTGTGAAGCAAGGAAAGCCATTTCATATTGAATTTGAGAAACAATCCAGAATAAAAGGTAACAAAAAAGGACGGTTTAAACAGACTTGACAAAAAGGTTGGGTTGTGCATGTTCATCATTTTGTTTTATAATATTCCTCCTCAACATTCATGAGCATATTGGCTGTGTTTGAGTGCTCATACTGGAAGCTTGATAGACATACTATTGTTAAGCACTTGAATGCATCAACTAATGTTATGACCTAATTTGAATTGTATGTTTTATCTTTAAATAACCGTTAGAGAATGTAAAGAAGCAGCATGTAACTCCTCCAGGCATGCTGCACATACTCTGACAAACAGCAAAGTTATGAAAGGCATTCAAGTACAACCAAACATTATTATTATTATTAGAGCAGAGCAGTGACAAGAAGAGACAGCAGACATGTCTCAACTCGCTTACAAACACTTCCGTATTTTGCAGTTATTTTCATAAAGTTAAACCTTTACCCAGCAGTATTGGGTCTGCTTATGGAAGTTTAGACATGTAAAATGCAAAATAGATTTACGGTGTATAATTGCTCCGTGGGAATGTCACGAGGACGCAGGTAGGTGGATACAGTACTGATTATCTTAATGTGTCGCGTGAGGGGAGAACCCCTACCAAACTCCCTTCACAAATCTGCCATTTCAAAGTTCGAGCTCCTCTCAGCAGACTGAGACACATCACAATCATAAAAAATGGGGTCTGCCTGAATAAAGATTGTATTTAAGTCAATTCGGTTTGAAAGCTGTTTCTCAAAGCGCCTTCTTTATCCTTGAAATGTGAACTTTAATAGATGGTGGTCACGTTGCATTTTTGTGGAAGAAGATGATGACAATAACAGGCAAACTGCATAAGTTGTCAGTATCAGCCGTTAAATGAGAGTAAAAGTGTGTTACTGTTGATTCAGAGGATTCAGATAAGCAACAATTTATGAAAGACACGTTTACCAGTTAGATAGGCGACGTTTTAATGAGTTGTCGTTACTGAGAAACGTTTCAAGACAGGAGGAAAGTTGGCTAGCTTGTGGCCAAAAGACAATCAAACTCAGACCATGTTTGGGAGAGCAAACACAAGAAACTACACAAGACAATATCTGCTATTTGGTTTAAATGAAAGGATCATCTTGTTAGGTGGAGAAACATACCTGTTTTAGAGCTTTTCAGTCGCCATTTATTTCCAAAAGTTGTGAATCAGCTAGAAGCCAACGCCACACCACCGATAGATATGCCGAAGTTTTGCTCAAGTACAAAAATGACACTTCCGAGGATTCTAGGCCAGCAGCCAATCAGCGACTAGATCATTATGATCGACAAGAAAATAAGCCAATCGGAGTGAGGAATGCTCGGTTCACCCGTCCCTAATCAACCTCCTGATGAAATTAATTAAAATCTAGACTTGTAATGTAAATGTATGTTGCAGCTGGGTATTTATTTACTTTTATTGTGTTCTTTCTTTTTTAATTTAGAGTGATGTTTAATGTCAGTAATATGTCCTCGCTTTTTTACCTTATAGATCTATGTAATGTGGTTAAGTTGAATAATGTTACTGTATTATTTTACGCGACTACATGTGTGTCCCTCTGTAAACATTTGTGCACTTTTGCTTTGTTTTGGATATGTTTGTGGAGTAACTTCGCCCTCTATTGGCACAAAATGGAAACTGCATGTGTTCTTGCTTGCTGCTTGAATACATCAGAGGTGGGAAGTAACTACGTAGAGTTAATCAAGTACTGTACTTAAGTACAATTTTGAGATACTTGTTCTTTACTTGAGTATTTCCATATTATGCTACTTTGTTCTTCTACTCCACTACAATTCAGGGGTAACTAGTGTACTTTTACTCCACTACATATATTTGTCCCTTTACTTACTTTACAGATGTGGATGAATGATGGGAAATATATTCAAGTCTTAAATCAAACTTTAGTTCCGCCTGAGTTCACAAGCTACCCTGCAGTATTCATTCACTATCATTCAAACTAGCTGCACCTTTACCAGCTTTGATAACACTTTAATGCATCAATAATTATAGGCAAAACATATCATATATATATTATTCTGAAATGGACCAATCTGCATAATGGGCACTTTTACTGTTAGTACTTTGAGTATATTTTGATGCTAATACCTTTTTGTACTTTTACTTTTACTTATAACAGAGTATTCCTACACTCTGGTACTTCTACTTTTACTCAAGTACAACATCGGAGTACTTCTCCCACCTCTGGAATACATTTATCATGTTTAATTTAATGTATTCCTTTTTGTAATTATGTTTAACCTAATAACCAGTAGAGTATGTTTGAAAGATCCGTAGATGAGGCAAATAAAGTCTTTTGAATGAGTTTTATATTTGAAACGTATCATTTTATACAGAAATTGTGTGCTTAAATAGATGGATATTATGATTATCATATGTAAAAATAGGGATATTCACTTACACTTGCGTTCCAATACTTGTATTCCAATACTATAAGGCATGCCATTTAAAGAACATTAAGTGTAGTGTAAAATGCATTGAGCCAAAAATACCAACACCTTTTCAGAATGCGGGCCAGCATGCCTTTCTGGCTATTCTTACGCACATTCCTTTGCTCAGCACATACATGAGCAACAGGGTCAAAGTTCAATGTTAGGTCAAAGTAGTATGGCCCAGCTGCTTCTTAACTGTAATTACAGTTTCTTTAATCCCAGCCTGCAAATTAGATAAAGAAGAAACAATGGTAATGCCACAAAACTACATAGTACAAGAGTCCCAAAATAGCTAGAGAAAGAGAGGGAGCTGTTTGGTCACCGCAGATCACTGCACAGCAAACTAATGCTATGTGTGACGTAGTTACGTACACGGTCATCGAGGCTACGTCTGAGCGTCCCGGGACAATCCCTCAGATTAGAGCTCGACCGGCAGGACTTGTTTGACAGGCACCTGGGACTTGTTTGACAGGTACCTGATTCACTGAGAGTGAAAGCAGACAGAAATATCTAGATTTATATTATTGTTCCTCTTCAGATTTTTCTTCCGTGTCTCCTTTATATAAGGATAGGGTGGATTGATGGATTTTACGCATGCGTAATTCGAGGACGCGCTACTTCAAAGACTTTCCAAGTGACCAACTGGAGCCATGGCAGGTTTTACGCATATGAGTGTGTATTTCTCATTACTCATTTGAGGAGCGGTAATGTGTGATATTCCCGCAGCCAGTGGAGCCTTTTAATCCCTCTCTAATTATTGCGCACAGATGGATAGCGTCGTGCCGACCAGCAGACTGACATCAGGCCGTGGTGAGACCAGTTTAACCGCTATGCCTACGTTTTGATGGCTGAAAACCCATTCAAGGACCTTACAGCGTCAATTTAGGAGCCACAGCGTCCCTTCAGTGGTGCCAATATGAGGAGGGTCGTGCTCAAAGAGGCTGCCAAAAGGTTTCCCTGGTTGGCCAATGTCACTCTGTATGGGTGCCTGTTCGCCGGCGGTGACTTGGTCCATCAGCTCGTAGCTCAAGAGGATAACATTGACTGGAAACACACTCGCAACGTGGCCATTGTAGCAATCAGTTTCCATGGGAACTTTAATTACTTCTGGCTGCGAGCCCTGGAGAGACGGTTCCCCGGGAAGTCCGCCGGAATGGTTTTACGCAAACTCCTGCTGGACCAGAGCTTCGCGTCGCCTTTGGCCACCAGTGCCTTCTACACAGGTAAAACAGCCTGATGGTCAATCCAATCTAATGCGAAGACAATTAAGGGCTTTGTCAATTCACGTGCACATAACTAACTCCTAATATCTCTAAAACGATTCATGTCAAACTACAGAGCAGGGACATTTGTAAAAATGTTCATAATATTTGCTTCAACAACATGCACTCAATATTCAATATGAAATAGCATGCAATCATAACAACGAAACACAAAAGGGAGGTTTAATGAGGTTTCTTGTGAAGGTCATCCCTCAGTCAAATATCATGCAGGGTGAGTCAGGGACGTATTTTGAGAGTGTAGGCCCCTGGGCTCAAAAATGTAGGACCCCCTCACTCTCCCTCTTTCCTTAGAAACAAGACACCCAAACTTAAAAAGTCTATTTTTAGTAAATTAGCATCTGTCTTTGGTTGTCTTGTGTCTACTTGTAGATGTTTTGAATGTTTGTGTGGTGGTTTTGTATTTGTCATTATTCATTTAGAATCTTTTTGGCATCTTTGTGGGGCAAGTTTTATGTAGTATAGTTTGCTTGTTTTGTGTGTGTTTTGCACGTGATTGTTTTGCGTCCTTCATGGTGGTTTTGCATCTTCTTTCGTGAAAAGTCCTTATGTGAATATACTTTTCGTCAATTTGAGTCAATTTTCAGTCATTTGCCGTCTTAATGTGGTTGATTTGCACCTATAAAGTTATTTTATTTATCTTTTGTAGACATTTTTTATCATTCATAGTTGTTTGATTCTTTTTCAACAACATTTTGTAAGTCAGGCCCCTGACACTTTGGGCCCCTGTGCCTTTGCCCGGAATGCCCGTTTAGTAATCCATCCACGGTCCTTACACAAGTTTTTTAATCAACTCAAACTGGACCTAAAAGTCTCCTCTCTCCTGCAGGGGTGAGCATCTTGGAGGGTAAGGAGGACATCTTTGAAGACTGGAGAGACAAGTTCTTCAACACCTGGAAGGTAAGGCCTCAGCAGCATCCAGCAGAGGAAAGTCACCTTCCCTCCCCATGCTGCTGCTGCTGCTCAAACAGATTAACCCAGATTGTGCTCGCTGCCGCTTTTGCGCAGTGGACACGTAGCCCAAGAGCAAGCTGGGTAATTCAGCCGCGGCTACTGCCAGAGGATTAAAAAAGTCAGTGAGTTTCAGCAGCTGATATCATGCCAAATATGAATCACGTGTAATGCTGCTGGATTAATGGTTCACGATCCTGGTAAATGTCAACGTATCATTAGTTAATAGTGTCCTGAATAGTTTCTCTACCCCCCCCCCCCCCCCCTGCCTGAAACGCCTCCCTTAGATTCCTTTGTTTACTTCTGTTACATCGCGACGTCACTATGTAACACTCACGCTTCTATTGGCTAGCGCTCCAACACATTGTAAATGATAGGGACAGGACAACTCTAAGCTGTTGACCAATCACATGGCTGGATGCTCTGATTGGTTAAATCAGAGCAGACTGGGCTCTGGTTTCAGACAGAGGGTGAAAAGAGGTGCTGCAGCACAGGCAGTATGACATGTCACAGTAGTAGAGACACTAAATACAAAAATGAACCTGAAAATAAGCAGAACAGGGTCCCTTTAAGACCCATATCTTTTTCCAAAATGGCATATATGGATTTTGTCATACTCTAATATTTTTTTCCTTTTCAGACTGGACTCATGTACTGGCCATTCATGCAGGTAAATAATAAAGCAAAATTACAAATTTGGTGCACATTTTTACACATTATTTATTATTTTTGCTTGTTTATGGATTTAAAAAAAAATCCTTGGAGAGCTTTGTTTTGTCTGACTGTTTTTCCAACTGATAAGAAAGTAACTCTGTTCACTGAAAACAAAAAATGACGACAGTGTATGTGAATATCTGTAACTTGACATCTTGTTTACCACCCAGCTCCTGAACTTCGTCCTGATGCCGCTGTACTTGCGGACGGCCTTCATGGGCTGCTGCGCCTTCCTCTGGGCCAGCTTCCTGTGCTTCTCCCGGCAGAGCGGCGACGGCACTGCCAGCGTGGCTCTGGCCTTCATCATGGACCCTCACGAGACCCTGCAGGAGATGCGCCAGGCCCGGGTGGCCAAGAAAAAGCAGAGTATCCAGGATGAAGACTAAAGGGAGAAGAAGGAGGAGGGGGATGCTTCTTACACTTTTTACCTACCTAAAAGTGCAGGATACTGGTTGGAAAAAACATTATCCGTCACAAACAAAAGCACACAACAACTGACTGTTATGGACTTAAAATCTGCAGATAGATTGATCTTTTTTGTCTGAATGTGGAAATGTTGTCCTCACAGGATTTAGTGCAGTTTTTCTTGATGGAGGACTGTGGCTGTTTTATATAAGAACTCGGCTCCTAAAATCAGATGTAAGGGCTCCATTTGACTGCTTTATCCTAGCTGTGCCTTCTCTCTCAGTGACACAACCTCACGTGTGCAAGTTAACAGTGTGCGGCTGACTTGTGACAGTCATTATTTAAAATCAATACAAGGCAATATAAAAATATATATATTTATTTATTTGATATTTTTGTGTGCATTTTTAAAATGGCGTTTATTTTGGGATGCACTGATGTATAAGAAGGCAGTGAGTGAGTGAAAAGGTGTTGGTTTGTAATGGGTCTTCCAGCTGTTTATCTCAATGAAACTGTCCTCATAATCAAATAGTGGAAGGAAATGGAAACAAGGATCATTTGCATTTTCTTTGGCTGATTTTATTTTTGATATTCGTTTAAAGTTTCCAACATTTGTTATGTCCATCCAAATGTGCAGTAAATCAGTCTCAATAGATTCAGATACAATCCTGATAAAGGCTGAATATCTTTGCTAAAAATAAGTGAGGAAATGGTGCATTTTCTTGGGACTATTTTCAGCGGCGGATGAATCAACATTTGGTGATATAGTGTATAGTGAAAAATATATGAGACTTTCATACGTAGATTAAAGGTGTAAATGGGTCTTTTTGAGGAATTTGTCGATAGGACATGAATTCATTAAGGCCTCGGGTTATGTATCAGTGCATCCCACTTGTTGTGTCTCCTAGTTTAACTAATCCTGTCCTCTTACTTGAAACAACGCAGATACCTTATCAACACGTCACTAACCCAAACCACTCCCATAACTCAATCTTGTGTAGATTGAATCTGTCTTTTAGCAAAGCTGAAAAGCTGTGACTTTTATCCAAAAGCAAAGTAAAATTAGTATAAGATATCAATCGGAAATCATTTTTCTAATACCAGAGTGTGTTAATAACATTTTATGGAACATTTGTACCTTTCAAATACACTTAGTTATAACATGATTAAACATACTTTTAATGGTTTGGAGCCCTTATATACATCAGCTTTAAATGTATAACAACAAAGACGTTTGGTTTTTCAATGTGTGAAAAAACAATAAAACTGTTCATTGTGTTGTTGGAGTCAGCCTCAGCCAGCGTTAACATTTTAAAAGGCACACCTGTCAGCATTTCACTTTTACATGTCACACACACATAGAAATCAGTTGGAACGTATACAGCAGATAGAGCTAGTTTCTCAAAATCAAATGTATTCTGACGAGTCACCGTGCACACACATTCACGCCCTCACTCTCTCAGTCAATGTCCTTTAAGGAAGCTCATTAAAGAGCTGATGAACAGTTTTAGCATTTCCTTAGATTTAGGTCATTTTCATTGCATTAAAACAATCATACATAATCTAGCCAAGGTAGGACACGTGTAACTACACTTGTTGGATAATAAGTAGAAGTAATGAAATACAAAAGTGTCAAAGATGCATATCTGGAGGTCAAGCAACAATATTTCAATCACACAGTTTTCCCCCGACATGAAGGGCATTTCAAGAAAACAGAGTATATTTTAAAATACACCAGAGGAGGTTTTGCCTAGTCCAATCATCTCCCAGGTAATATTGTATAGACATATATCCTTGTGAGTAAAAAGTCAAATGGAGTGTCATCTACAAGGTTACTAGCAGAAATTGGTTCAGTTGCTTGGGTCATGTTTGGGATGTTTATGTAATATGCTATCTATAAGTCCACATTTGATTATAATAAAAAAAATAATGACTTCTCCCGTATATATATATGTTTTGTCATTAGGATTAATACATAAAAATGGCAAGGTTTGCTTCATCATTTCCAGTGAAGGCCCTCATTTTTCTTTACCGTTTATTAATTCCAGAGGGAAAATTCTGTTTTTTAGTTTTAATTATGTCCCACTCAAAATGACACATTATGAGTTGGACTTCAATTTCAGCCTTTTCCCACCCTGCACCAGCTGACATATTCCAGCAGAGGGCAGTGGTGTCCCTGCAGAGGAGAAACAGTGGCAGAGTCTCCCTGTTAGAGAAAGAGGGGATGAGATGTAACCATGGCAATTAGTTAAGACCTTCCTACAGAACTAGCAGGTGCGTAATGAGCTGAGGGGGGAGAAGTACTCACAACTTGTACTTGAGTAAAAGTAGAAGTACCAGAGTGTAGGAAGGAATACTCTGTTAACCCTCCTGTTGTCTTCGGGTCAAATCTGACCGATTTACTACTTTCATCAATCATAACTTTTTAGTTTTACATTCGATTGCATTAAGGCTTTATGATATCCTTCACAGTAGACATTTGAACATATACAATTGCTGATCACCACTTTCATTGAATTTTGGATGAATTAGTCAGCTTTGTAACACCCATGGTGTTCCCGGTCCCATAAAGAAAAGGAATTAGTAACCATCCGGATCAGATAAAAAAACACACACAGTTTTTCGTGTATACCAGTAGTCTGATACAATATTTACAGTTTGGAAGGGTGCTAAATGAAATTTGGTGATAATTAATGTTTTTTGTGTTAATGTAATAGCAGTTAAAAACAGGACCGGTCAAAGTAAGGGGGGGGGGGGAAACGAAGACAATAGGAGGGTTAAGTAAGTAAAAGTCCTGCATTCAAAATGTTACTCAAGTAAAAGTATTAGCATCAACATATACTGAAAGAACCTGAAGTAAAAGTATTCATTAAGCAGATTGGTCCATTTCAGAATAATATATATGAAATGTTTTGATTATAATTATTGATAAAGGAATGTGTTTATCAGGGCAGGTTCTATACATATTTGATTGAAAATGAAGTATTTATTTATTGAAAAGTGTTTTTCAATGGCTTCCATGTCACATGACCAAGTGACTGCAGCATTTCAGAACACTGGACGAGTAGGACACACCTGATTAAAGAGCCAATCAATGCAGCATTGCAATACTATGCTGGTCTAGTAGAACACACCTATTTAATTGGATCTTAGTATTCTTTTCAACTTGATATGATTTTTTTATTAGTGATAAACTATTTTAAAATGTCAGATACTAGGCAACTGAAAGCATTTGACATTTCAAATGAGAACAGTATTTTTTACATGTTGGAGCTTTCACTCAAGGATATGAAAACATGTTTCAGCGTGCATCACGCGCTCTCAGACTCAGAGGCATCCTGACTGTTTCTCCTCCAAGTCACTCTTTCCTCGTCTCCGTCTCCAGACGGGATTTCCTGTCTGTATCACAGGGAGGGGCCGGATCCCAGGACCAGCCCGCCCCCCCCCAGCTTCCAGCGCTGGGCTGGGGGGGACAGCAGTGAGTAGTTCATTCACTTTCCTAATGTGTGAATCTGTTTCCTGCCTTCATTGTCTAAGATGAACAGGAAGGACAGACACCCATTACGGCTGTTCTTCCCGCACGTTGTCACTGAGGCCTGGTTTTAGACTTGTAGTCTGGATTTTATGTGGTGTTTTACAATTTATACTTATTATTTTGTTATTATTTATTTTATTGTATTTTCGTAACCATCACACAATCAAATCCTAGGCCAAGAAAGGAAATTATGTATATTTTGCATTTTACTTTAGCTTCCCAAGTGTTAATTGAACACCTTTTGACCACCTTTATTCTCTCAATGCATCTTTCAGGTAGCCACCCAAAGACATGTGACCTTTGACCTTTGTGCACCTGCATGTGCAGTGGTGAGTGTTGCTCTGTACTCCACAAACAAAACCTATGTTTTTACTTGTGAGCTATGCAAGCCAATATCAAATATACTCATCACAAATGTCAGTTTCTTTTCCGTTATTTGTTGAGTATATTTACGTAAAATAAACCCTAAACAGTTTCTACAGTATCTCTTCTGCCTCAAGTTATTTTTCAACATTAGAACGGACCTTCATGTCTGAACCAGTCACATTTCATTCTGAGCTACTAGCAGTAAATCACATTGATCACCTCCTTTAACAGCTTCATAAACAAAGAAGACCTCAACACAACCTTTGACTGTTGTGTTGGCATTATAGAGAGGCGAAGTCCCTCCCTTTCCGGGGGACCTCCATGGGACCTTATTTCGGAAAAATTATGTATTCAATCAATCAATCAATCAATCAATGTTTATTTATATAGCCCAATATCACAAATGTTACATTTGTCTCAGTGGTCTTCACAGTTTGTACAGAATATCAGTATGACAATACGACACCCTCTGTCCTTAGACCCTCACATCGTACAAGGAAAAACTTCCAGAGAAAACCCACAGTTTAAAGGGGGAAAATGGGAGAAACCTCAGGGAGAGCAACAGAGGAGGGATCCCTCTCCCAGGACGGACAGACGTGCAATAGATGCCGTGTGTAAAAAAAAAAGATAATACATTTGCAACATAGGTAGTCCAAATGTTTGGAAATGCATGTGTGTATAATAGGAAGATGAATCCACGAGGACATCCATCTAGGACTTATGATCCAGGACCACAGCAACAGCCACGACTCAAGATCCGGGCTCGCGACCCAGGACACAGGACTGCAGCAACAGGATCATCCATGACTCCGGATCCCGGCGTATATAGACACCAAAAAGAAAGACATTTGGGGAAGCTGGGTTAATCGGAACATGAGAGTACACAGGTACAGACAGACAGAGAGAAGGAAGAAGTAAGATGTCCCCCGACAAACTAAGCCTATATCAGCAAAACTAGGGGCTGAATCTAATCTGCCCTAACTATAAGCTTTATCAAAAATGAAGGTCTTAAGCGTACTCTTAAAAAACGGATAGGCTGTCTGCCGCCCGAACACAAACTGGAAGCTGATTCCACAAATGTGGAGCTTGATAAGAAAAGGCTCTGGCTCCCATTGTACATTTAGAGACTCTAGGAACAACCAACAACCCTGCGTTCTTGGAACGCAATGCCCTAGTAGGACAGTAGGGTATAATGAGTTCTTTAAGGTAAAATGGCGCCTGCCCATTAAGGGCTTTGTAGACGAGAAGAATAATTTTCAATTCTATCCTGTGTTCTATAGGGAGCCAGTGTAAGGCAGCCAGAACAGGAGTAATGTGGTCCCTTCTCCTAACTCTAGTTAGTACACGAGCTGCAGCATTTTGAATCAGCTGAAGCGACTTAACTGACTTCTTGGTACACCCTGATAATAAGGAGTTACAATAATCCAGCCTACAAGTAACAAATGCATGGACTAGTTTCTCTGCATCGTTTTGAGGCAAGATATGCCTGATTTTTGCAATGTTACGTAGATGGAAGTAGGCGGTCCTTGAAATTTATTTTATGTGGGCATTAAAGGATAAATCCTGATCAAATATAACACCAAGATTCCTTACAGTCTCACTGGAGGCCAAATTAATGCCATTCATAGTTAGTATATCTTTAGTTAATTTGTCTCGTAGATTCTTCGGGCCGAGTACAATAACTTCAGTTTTGGTCGTGTTTAACATCAAAAAGTTTAAGGTCATCCACGTTTTTAAGTCCTTAAGGCAGTCTTGCATTTTATTTAGATGATTAATTTCATCAGGCTTGATTGATAAATAAAGTTGAGTATCATCCGCATAACAATGAAAATGTACAGAATGATTCCTTATAATATTGCCTAACGGAAGCATATACAATGTGAACAAAATAGGTCCGAGCACTGAGCCCTGTGGCACTCCATGGCTAACTTTGGTTTGCGTTGAAGATTCATCGTTGACACGTACAAACTGAGAGCGTTCAGATAGATAAGACCTAAACCAGCCTAAAGCAGTTCCCTGTATGCCAACTAAGTGCTCTAGTCTTTGCAATAGGATGTCATGGTCGATAGTATCAAATGCAGCACTGAGATCGAGCAAGACAAGAATAGGAGACAAGTCCTTTGTCTGAGGCTATTAGAATGTAATTTGTGACTTTAACCAGAGCTGTCTCTGTGCTATGATGTGTTCTAAAGCCAGACTGAAAAACTTCAAATAAATCATAGTTTTTTAAGTAATCACCCAACTGTTTTGCGACTGCTTTCTCAAGAATTTTTGAGAAGAACGGAAGATTAGAAATAGGTCTATAGTTGGCTAATATCTCTGGATCGAGGTTGTGCTTTTTAAGAAGCGGTTTTATCATTGCTACTTTGAATGATTGTGGAACATAGCCTGATAATAGAGACATATTCATAATATTTTCAAGTGCCAATTAATGGAAAAACTTCCTTCAACAGCTTAGTTGGAATTGGGTCTAAGATACACGTTGATGGTTTAGAAGAAAGAATCATTGAATTTAATTGTTCAAGGTTTATGGCTGAAAAGCATTCTAGTTTACTATCTAGTGTAATATTAGAACTTACATTTCCGGGAGCTGTTGATAACACTATACTGGTCAAAGGCAAGAGGTCATTGATTTTGTTTCTAAGAGTAACAATTTTATCGTTAAAAAAGCACATAAAATCATTACTAGTGAGTGCTATGGGAATAGAAGGCTCAATTGAGCTATGGCTCTCTGTCAGCCTGGCTACAGTGCTGAAAAGAAATCTTGCATTATTCTTATTCTCATCTATTAATGAAGAGTAATACGCTGCTCTCGCTTTACGCAGTGCTTTCTTATATTCATTTAGAGTAATATGCCAAATTAAACGAGATTCTTCAAGTTTAGTGGAACGCCATATCCTTTCAAGCTGTCGACTTTTGCTTTATTTTGCGGGTTTCGACATTATGCCATGGAGCTAATCTATGTTGTTTTATTTTCTTCTTTTTCAAAGGAGCAACAGAGTCTAATTTTATTCGCAGCGCATCTATAGCACTATCAACAACATGATCAATTTGGGGTGGTGTACATTTTGTATAAGTTTCCTCCCCTACATGCAGACATGCTATCGAGTTAAGTATTGGTGGAATCTCTTCCTTAAATTTGGCTATAGCACTAACAGATAGGTTTCTCCTGCAGGAGCTTTTGACTAATGCCTTGTAGTCTAGTAACAGTACTTCAAAAGTTACTAAGAAATGGTCGGATAAAGCAGGGTTATGCGGTTCGACTAATAGTTGCTCAATTTCA
This sequence comes from Gobionotothen gibberifrons, assembly GCA_943591055.1. Lineage (NCBI taxonomy): Eukaryota > Metazoa > Chordata > Actinopteri > Perciformes > Nototheniidae > Gobionotothen > Gobionotothen gibberifrons. Next base: position 1,164,711 of record CALSBZ010046842.1, on the reverse strand, counting down.
ATACCATAAGTCAGAACAAGGTCGAGAGTGTGATTATAGCAGTGGGTTGGTTTATTTACACTCTGACGAAAACCAATAGAATCTAATATAGAGTTAAATGCAACAGTAAGGCTATTTTTATCATCGTCAACATGAATATTAAAGTCACCTACGATAATTACTTTATCTGTTTTACTCAGAGAATTCTGATAAGAATTCTGAATAAGGACCTGGTGCACGGTACACTGTAACAAATAAGATTGGCTGCAAAGTTTTCCAGGTCGGATGCGTAAGACTAAAAACGAGACTTTCAAAGGAGTTTAGTATTGATAAGTAAACTTGAGTCAAAGATGGCTGCAACTCCACCTCCTCGGCCTGTGCCTCGGGCAATATGAGTATTGATATGGCTGGGTGGAGTGGCCTCATTTATGCTGACATATTCTTCATGTCTCAACCAAGTTTCAGTGAGACAGCATATATCAATATTATAATCTGATATTAAATCATTTACCAATATAGCTTTAGATGCTAGAGATCTTATGTTTAAGAGACCACATTTAATCTTCCTGTTTTGTTGCACTGTAGTAGTTGTTACATTTACTTTTATTAAGTTATTATGTGTGACACCTCTATTAGGTTTTACCTTAAATTGTCCTTGGGCAGACGCACACACCGTTAATATTGGGTATTTTATTGGGTTCGGGATTCCTATGGGTGACTGCCTAGGAGAGAGCGCAGAGAGGCGTGTAAGACTGCGACTCCGCCTCCTGGTCTCAACTCCAGTTTGTCATGGATTAAGTCCACAAAGCCCTGAAATGTTTGCCGAAATGAGATGTGCACCTTCCAAAGTAGGATGAATGCCGTCCCTCTCAATCAGACCAGGTTTTCCCCAGAAGGCTGTCCAATTATTTACGAAGCCCACATTGTTTTCTGGGCACCACCAAGAGTATGTATTGAAGTCAATGGCGAGAGAAAGATTATCTTTCGATCCCGAATTGTGCCACGAATTACACATATGATGTTTGTCCATTTAAAAGATAATTTTGCAAGTCAAAAAAATACAAATGTGTCGTAAAACTGTGAACTAACACTTTTTTTGTGTGAAACTGCTCAATGGCCTACATCTCCCGTCTCGCACCACACACCAAGACGGCCGTCACGTTGGCACATTTCACTTCTTTCTTTCAGAATGAGGCGGAAAGTATTAAAAGAGGTGAAAATCACAACAAGTCTGGGCATGTTGAGAGCTGTACATACACACAAGGGGAGTTAGTCGGTTCCGTAAGAGCCAGCATGCGGGACCGGGATTCTGGGATTTGTAGTCTTTTAGTTGCGTATTTTATAGTCTTATATTTCAACAGTTTTACGACAAACTGTGACTTTTTTTACATGGAAATGATTTTTTAAGATTGACAAACATCATAATGTGTAATTCGTGGCACAATTCAAACGGGATCGAAAGATCATCTTTCTCTCTCCATTGACTTCAATACATAATTTTTCCGAAATAAGGTCCCATGGGTCGGAAGTAGATGGGCGGGCCTCTCCATAGTTCTGTTGTGTGTGTGTGTAGCCTAATTTTACACTTGTCAGGGTTTGTCAGGAAGTTGGACCCAGGAGCAGTCAAAAATAAGATGGCAGGTAGATTTAACTAAAAGCAAATTCTTATTTACAAAAGCTGATAAACAAAGAAACACTGAACATGTACAACATCAGGCCTTTAAGCACACAAGCCTAATCACGGCGATAAGACCCAGCTGGAGAGGGGGGTGGGGTGCAGCAGGTGAACACTATGAACACTATCAGGAACAGGCGGGAAAACACCAAGACAGCAAGTAAAACAAGATCAGACACAAAGGGAAAACTGATTTCAAAATAAAACAAGGAAACATAAAATACAAAAAAACAAAGATCATGACAACTCTAGGGAGATTCTTTTTTTATTATCATTTTGGCTGTGTTTATATATAATATGCCATAAAAGCTTTTTTCTTTTTATGCCACGGCCATTACAACATATCAAAAAAGTGTAAGTTATATCAGGCTTTCAATCTAGAGCTATTCCTTCAAAATTCTGCATTTCACTACCTTCCATCGGATAAAGCCAATATCTCATATATATATGCTGGACTCATATATATTATAGACGGCATTTCAAATGTTCATATTCTTAAAAATGAAATGATAAATATTTGGTAGTTTTAGACCGATGTTGGTTGAAATTCCAAAGAGGTGTATGGGTGTATAAGTGTATAGTAGCAATAAAAGAGCTCATATGAGTACTTGAGTGAATGAGTAAAGGTATTTAACGTTAGCATCATTCCAGACCTGAGCATTAAAATCTTGCAGGGTGAACATACACTCTTAAAATGTTTTATGTTAGAAAGCTGCAGGGGAGCCTCACGCTCAGCACCTTGTTCACACTTTAAATACTTTCACATTTAAAACTTCACGCCACCATACAGCTGTGTTTTATTTTAATCGGGGCCTCAGGGGGCCACAGAGGCTGCACTGTGCTGAGGAGGAGTGGAAAGTGCTGGGCTAGTGGAAAGCTCAGTGGCTATAAACAGAGCGGCTGGAGGCGACCACTAACGCGTGCCGACACACCCTGCTGCTCCACCCCACCCACCTCCAGCTGCACATGGAGTTCACTCAAAAACACCAACACACACATTTTAAAGGGATAGTTCTGATTTTTTAAAGTGGGGTAGTATGAGGTACTTTTCCGTATTCCAAAGTGTGTTAAATACAGGAGAGGCAGGTTACACGCCGCCAGCTTGGAAAAGCAGAAAGGAGTAGCAGCATAGAAGTAAAGTAATGTGTTGATGGGGCTGGGAAACATATTTTAACATCCTAAAAGTGTAAGTTTATACTATTTATAATAGTCTCACCGCTCTCATACAGCCTTGAATGGTTTATGTTATTGTGTGACTTTGGTGTTTTGTTGATTTTCACCGAAGTCACACAATAGCACAAACAAATTAACCTAGGCAGCAGTAGAACCGCAACGCAAGTTTATTGTGAGGTAAAAGTACTATTTTTTTATGGAGACTTGTGGCTTTGAAGATAACATAGATTATGGTCTAAACTGAATTTGTAGTTTAGTATAATTACTTTCAAAATTAAGAGAATGGATTCTAAGAGACCCTATTATGGTATGGGGGTTTTCCCTGCATGTTCTATATGTTTCTGTGCATGTAAATGGTGTGCAAAGGCTAAAATCCCAGTTTCTCTACCACACGCCCCCCTGCATGAAACACATCCATTGGACTCCATTGTTTACTTCAGTAACATAGTGGCATCACTATGTGACACTCATGCTTTCATTGGCTAGCGTTTCATCACATGGTACGTGATAGGCAAAGGGGCGGGACATCTCTAAGTGGTTGACCAATCACAACAGACCCGGCCAGATGAGAAAATGCTTTTTTGAACATTAAAGCATTGAAGCATGTCAGAGTAGAGGCACAAAATACAAATATGAACCTGAACAGGAGTATTATAGGACCCCTTAAGTCAGGGGTTCTCAAAGTGCGGCCCGCGGGCCAATGGCGGCCCCCGGAAATGTTTCTGGCGGCCCGCGATAGTTAATGTGCCAATTATTTTTTTTAAAAGTCGAAAGTTGTTTTGGATGAGTCACTAGTTGACTGGTAAGAAATTATATGAGAAGCCGCTGTGGTGCATCTGATTAAAATGCCAGAGAAGATGTATACTCCAAATGCTGTTTATTGTAAATAGGAGGTGAATGCCAAGATATGTACACAAAATGTATGTGTGTTTGTTTGTATATATAGGTATGTAAAAAGGCGTGTGTGTGATTGTGGTTATTTGCGTGTGTGTGTGTGTTTGCAAGGCACTTTTGAGACAAATTAATGTTTGATTAATCTTAATGTATACTGTATGTATAATTGGTTAGTACAATAAAGAAAGGATTTGTTTTGGAATTCTTTTGTGTTCCGTTTTTTCTTGGGCGGCCCTCAATCCAATATTGGGTACCTAAATTGGCCCTCACTCATCAAAACTTTGAGAACCCCTGCCTTAAGTCAACTGTAGGTAATATACTGACTATGGATATTGAATCTGAAGTGTCTCATGCAACCCAACTTTAAAACATCCAACATTTTCCTTTAAGGAGTACACACAAAGACAATACAACCAGAAGTTAAAGGTTTTAAAAATCAAAATAATATTTATTCATTAGTTTAAAAAATACTGCGACATAAATATTACAAAATACTGTGAATAATACTGTGTGCCAATAAACTTGCATAGACAACATTTGGGATGATATCATGGACAGACTTCCGATGAGGGCTGCAGCAGTTTGTCGTTCTACAGTGGTAAACATTATTAAACTTGATCCGCTGATGTTTTTCATGTCACCTGAAAAAAACATTACGTTTTATGATTTGGGCCCAAACATCCAAGAATATGGATTTAAAGGAACGGTCTCATCTAACTGTCAGCAATTAAGGGACTGTTTTATTTCAATATAACAACATATTAGTGTGTGTAGATGAATACCCTTCCTTTAAAATGGGGAACATAACAGGGGGAAATAGGGCTCAGGTTGAGAATGATCCAATGACCCTTAATCCTGGATGTTTGTAGTCATCCGTCACTTGCTTTGCTTTTCGTCTTTCAGGCGATATAAAAGTGGATATTTCACAGCAGGAGAATCTGTGGGATGACATTAAGACCACAATAAAAACGACCAAAATGTTAGAATGCAAAGATAGTCCTATATATTTATTGCGTTTTTTACTCAAAACAAGAAAAAACATTTCCTAAATTTAGATGAATCTGCTTGATCTTAGTGTTGTTTTCCTTGTTTTGGGAATGTTCTGGAAAAGACAAGAACATATATTTGATGTCCACCTGTGGACAATATGATTTTATGACTCCAAAACAAATGAACTAAAAGGAGTTGTTTTCCAGAGTAAAATACACTGTTTCACAGTTTTGAAAAAGATTCATTTCAGAGTAATTCCAGTTGTTGCCAGATGTTTGATCCTGGAGCAGCTTGATGAAGCTCCCCAGACAGAAAACGGTGAACTCAGACAATGAAATGAGATGTTAGCAAACAGCCACAGGCAGCTACTTCCCTCGCGGTTTATGAGAGCTGTTTATAGGCCGGACAGAAGCTGTGACAGCAAAATGAGCTTTTTATAAACGTGACCGTGCCCTCATTCTGATTGTCTCAACGCACAGAAAAAAGCTCTATAACACACAATACGTCTGGAATGAGACGTGAGTTTGTCCTTTCTGAGATAATGACTGGCTTTGGATCAGCAGGAAGGATGAAGCAAACGTCCTCCGAGTATTTTAAATTGCACTTGATCGTCCACACAAAGCTCTCCCCTCAGCATTTAGTCGTAATCGAGCACTTGTCGCTGGTCTTTGAGTCGATTTTGGCCACCAGCAGTCTGAGAGATTCTCCTGATGATCGGATCAGTTCTCTGCCACTGAAATGAGAACAAACACCATGTAAACAAGCAGGTACAGAGAGGAGAGGTCAGCCTAATATCTGCATGTGTCTACTTGAAACCTTATGCGTCACTTTAAAAAAGCTCTGATTTTCATAAAGGACACAAATATCTGCATTCAATTTCACTTCAAACTTTACCCCTTATACACCAAGAACATTTACTTTTACTTTAAGGACAAAGGGCCCTCTCTCCTAAAACTGCTCAAATAAATACTATTTATTCATATTTAGGTTTTCCACCTTCTTTACTGAGGTAACACTTTTAACTATATCATCAGTCCTGACTTTTTACCAATATAGACCAATAGCATTTTCTATTTGGTTGAAACAAACAAAACAAAAGCCTGACATTGTTTTATTTGATGTGTACTAAATGTTAGGGGGATTTATTTTCTATAGTATTGATATGTCAATCATTCGCAACCACATTTCTTTTTATGCATTTTATTTATTGTGTAGGTAACCAGGAAATGTCATAGGGCAAACGTTAGAATATGGCTCAATCTGCAAAAAATGTGAATATTGAATTGTATGCTTTTATGGCCGTGTGATCAACAGTTACATTTTTCCCTTGAAGGCTCTGAGGTCAGATTTCTGGCTACAAACGGTCTTATACTACAAAACCAGCAGGAGCTTAGATTCAAGTGAAAACCATCACACCCTGGTCAGAAATGTCCTTTATGAAGCACAAGGCTCTGTAATGCTTACAGGTTGTACTCCATCCCCACCACGCTGATGCCGTTCACAGCCAGGATGCGATCGCCCGTCCTCAGTTTCCGACAGCGAGCAGCAGGAGAGTCCGGCACCACCGACTTCACATAGATGCCGCTCATTCTCAGCTGTGTTCTCTGCACAAACATCAAACAGGTGGAGTCAAGGTTGGTGACATTTAGGGTGACAAGTAGCAGCCAATGTGTGTGTGTGTGTGTGTGTGTGTGTGTGTGTCTGCTGAAGTATTTCTTTTTTTAGTCTCACTGCAGGACTGTAATATCTGAACAACTATTTTTGCTTGTTTGTTTATTTTCAATAAGCATTTGACTCGGTTGTGATTTATAATTTTCAAAACAGGCGTGAGGTTAAGTACTTTATTCATAACTGTAAAACCTTTGTCAGCCAATTAAAAAAAGAAGAACAGAGAACAAATGTCGGTGTTATTTATGTGGTTTATCGTTGTGCTGTTTCTTATTATAACTTGGCACTAATGAGTCTGGGTTTAAAACATAATGTACAGCTCTTTTTCATTAGGTTGCTTTAGCCCCACTTCAATAAGTAAGAACTTTTAGTAAGATTAGGCTTGTGGTCAAAATCCCTTCAGTTTACGGTGTGATCTCATTAGCAGCTGCACAACATTTCTTGAAAGCCCACAAGGCTGCCGATGTGAACCAATAAGAGTGTGGTCATCTCTACACTACTCTCACATTCTGAAAGAGAGAACAAGAGGAGGACGTCAGCGTACCGTCCCATCTACGAGCGCCAGACCGAGGCCGTGAGGACCTCTGTGAAGCTCCACCGTGAACACTTCCTCTCTTTCTCCTTCTTCTTCTACATTCTCCGTCTTCCTCTCAGCACATCTATTGGCTGAACACACAAACAGATAAACAAATGCTCACATCAGAATGTGGGGACTGTGAATTGGAAGTACGGTAAATGTCACTCCATTCATTTAAAATGACATGATCAAAAATAGAAGTTGTTCTATACATGAAGCTTTTGCAAAGTTCAATAAGTAACCTTCCATTTCAATGTGATCACGTCTATGAAGCCAACATACAGCGAAGTTGGCAGACTAGCAAGCGCATAATGACATGCATATAAGAAACAGTATTCCTCTGAGACCCGAATCGGTTAAACTTGTAGTACTAGTGGTGTCAGAAAAGCCCACTAAACATAATTGTTCATAACCTTGTTCTGCAGACAGTGAACACAGCTTTGGTGAACACGAGATAAAGTCTTTCCACTTGGAAATGATCTCCTGATCTGTTTGATATCCGACTTGTTAGCGTGCTGCTAACTGGAGCCTGTCTCCCTCATGTGTTTCCTCCTGTCAAAACAACACAGCAACAGTAGCATTCCTCCCAAAAAAAGAAGACCTGTTCCCACCCCTGCTGCTCCTGCCCTACCTCCCCCACCTCCCTCCAACATGCGGCCAGTCTGCCCCCCACGCAGGACCCTAACCCCCGAACAATGCCGCCACCGATTAAGATTCCACGCACCAACCCAACTGTAAATTCCCATGACGGATCGGCCACTGCTCTTTTCTCTCCTGACATCACCACCTCTCTGTAATTCTTGGGGCTAGATTAAAGGATTAGCAAACTTTCAAAACATCATTAGTTGTTACTTGTTAGCCAAAAAAAACCCACAGAGGTAGATGAAACACTGGAGGCCAAGGTACGGATCCCCATGGCGGGAGGAAATGCAGGGTGAGAACAAAGGCCATCATATCACCATCCAATCATCACAGAGTCATTTACCAGGGTTCATACACTTCTTCACCAATGCTTCTCCATGACTTCTCCAGGACCTTTACCTCATTTTCCATGACCAAAAAAATGACTCTCTCAGCGGTACCACTGAATTTATTTGATTTTAACATGGAACAGGAAAATAAGGTCTGCATATGAAACATGTTGTGCCTATCTAAAACAAATCAAATAGTAGGCTTACACGCTAAAGCAACTCAAATCTCTCACCAGCAAAATACCTCGACAGTTAAATGCCATTTTACATTTCATTACTATACGATACAGTATTTATTATCATTATAGTATTACCATTTCGGCGATGAGATAAAATATAAATTATAAATTATATTTGATGCAACTTTGGTTATATTTCCATGACTTTTCCAAAACTTTGGGAAAAATATTGTTTTCCATAACTTTTCCAGGGCCTGGAATTAGCATTTAAAACTACAGGTTGAGACACTTCTCATGAGAATGTATAAAATAAAAGATAAATATATATTACAGGTATAACATTTATTTGTACTCAGTAGGCAGAATATAAACTAAACGCTGGTTGGAAAAGTAAAGAAAGTACCTGTGTTTTTCTACAGTGTTTTTAACTGGTTCAATATTCCTGACTGACTAACCAAGTAACTACTAACTATTTCACAATCAGAATCAAGTACGTGCCAAGTTGTGTGCAGACAATCTACATAAAAAAAGTCTGGAACATGAAAGAAATTAAAATATATATCATAATTATTATATTTATTATTATATCATATAGATACTAGAACAAATCTATACAATCATTAATTATGTATTTTATAATATTTTAAATTAAATATTGAATTCATTAATTGTTAACTTATTATTATGTATTAATTTGTCTTTTTTATAGTAAATATAACCTATTATATTTTGATGTACTGATTATTTAGCTGATTAGTGAATAATCTTAATAAATCCTTAACCTAAATAAATATTATATTAAATAAAAAATGATATACATAAGAAAAGATGCAATTTCTAACACCAACTCCATAATCATTGCACTACTACATACAGTGTAGGTGTGCAGGTTGTATGCAACTCTTAAATATAGTGCCAATTATTAGAGATTAGAGCCAGATGGCTTTGTTCCAATGTAATCCTCAAACCCTTTCAACAAATGACTTTTATGAAAGGCACGAACAGAGAAAACGTAATGCAACAAGTAACCAATGAGAGTAAAGCCACCTGATCAGGATCAACAAAATCCTCCAGCTTTAAAGCCTTTCTGCCACAGTGGGAGCTCTGTGAGGGAGGCCAACTCTTAAACACAAACACGCTCACATGTGACCAAAAATGTTTCAGAAGGTCTCATTAGCATCTGAGAGAGCTTCTGGTACAACCTGCCTTGTTAGAAAGAGCCTCCTCTCTGCTGTGTACACCGCACTACAATTAAGATAAGTTCATTAAGAAATCAGCTTGTTGATGCTTAAGCTGTCTACACATGATTAAAGGTGAAATCACTGGGCGCTGGCAGTGTTTCTATGGAAACAGGAGAGCTCTATTCAACGCCATGCAAAATTGTTGCAGAGCACTGCGCTCAGAGTTCAAATTATTTCAACTTTGACCCTGGATGCTGCTTGATTGGTACTCATTAGTATTGACATAGAGGTGTCATAAAAAAAAGAAGTAAAATAATAAGAACATAAATATGATTTATATATATAAAATAATAATCTGTGTATTTTTTGGCAATATATGTGTATACATTTTTGCATATCAATTGCTCTATTTTTTCTGTATGTTTTTATTCTTTTTTTTTTATATATAATGTTCTTTTTATAAAATGTTTTCCTTACTCTTTTCCTTACTGATTTAGTTTTTCCCTGGAGGGCCAACTTACACATACACAGTGTGAATGTTGTGGTTTTACTTAATTTTCAGCAGTGATAACACAGATGTTGGTAGTATAATTTACCCATTTCATTTATTCAGATAAAATGAATTAAATACTAAATTGACATTATTTTGAAATGTGAAGTTCACTGACTGTGATCAGTCTGCTGAGAACCGCCTCATGGAAGTGTTTTTTACTGTTTAAACAGACAACATGTGTTAAGGGAGGTAATTCTGGCGCCTACCACAAAATGACTATTAGCATATCAATGACTCACTCTGTGTCACTTGTTTTTATCTCCCATTTATCTCCCATCTCAGTAAGGATCAAAACCATTTGAAAAGCTGTCAGCCACAATAAATACACAAAAATATTATTTTACAACCTCACACCACTTATTCTCTATAATCCAATGGTCATGTTTCAGTTGTATGCTCAGCACATGTTCCCTTGTCTTGGTTTAGTTATGCTGTTGTTAAGCACGGGCCGCATTTACTTGAATTTGTATCGTTTTTTCTCAGTTTGTTTTATTATTCTTTCACCATGCAGGGTTGCACGCCAAGAATTCAAGGTAACGAGGGTTGAGTTATTTATATGAAAGCAATTGTTTTAGGGGGGTGCAAGTATTCCTCTAATGAGAAAGCTGTGAGAACTTTTCCCCTCTGTTTCCACAGATACGTCCAAATATCTGCAGTATCATTTGGTTAAACAAAAAGTAAAGTAGTCCGCTCTCACTATGACTCCCTCTCCCTCCTACGGATGACCTCATGATGGAGGCGTCCAAAAACAATAGAGGTGGGAGAGGAAACACTCTTTCCTCTGCAGAGTGGCCCGCCCTGCAAAAGCCTTCCACTTGAAATTCCTGACCCCCACAGTCAGTGAGAAGATGAAGGCGCTGCACCTCTTTTATGTGAAATACCTTTATGTGGACTTGGAGCAAATATGCAGCAGGTCCCTGAAGGTCAAGTCACTAAAAAGTTCCCTTAATAGGTTGAGTCAGCGGAGGTTGAAGCGCGTTTAAGAGGTGACCTCATTGTGGGCGTCAGTAAGGAGACAGGAGTTGAATTGACAAAGTTGTGTGTCATCTGAATCAAAACCTGCTGTGTAAGTGAAGCCATGAATGAGCCTTTTGAGAAGCTGTCGGTTTCTCCGTTACTCTTTGTTTCATGGTTTCTCTGTACGTGTACGCTTTCTCAGTTATTATCTTCTGTTGCCAGGTTTCAGTTCATGTTTGCCAGCTGTTTGAGCCTTTAAAAGAAAACATTAAAGCAGGGCTGAAACCTTGAATGGATCCAGATTGTCAGGTGTAAAAAAAAAAATCCTGTTTTACTTAAATAAAATGTATTTGATAATAAAGCCATGGAACATTGTGATTCTCCACAAATCGCTGACGTTTGATATAAAACATTATGAATTCATTGATGGGGAAAATGGATAATAATTAAGAAGTGTTGTAATAGAAGACACAGGGAATAATTGGCTTTGTGGTTTAATGTTTGTCTCGTAGTTTTCTTTGTACGTGCACGCTCAGGTATTATCTTCTGTTGCCAGGTTTCAGCTAATGTTTTCCAGCTGTTTGTGGTTTGAAATAATCTTTTCAAGCAGCGCTCCAGGCTAACATTCACACTGGTTGATTTGTATGAACACATACGTATGTGACATGTACATTGATTGGTTAATAAAGTATTTCTCCACTACGTAAACAAGTATCTAGCATAGGGCACCATGTGCTGGTGGGGAACTAATTACATATGGCTTCGACCCTGGCTTGATGCCATCGCAAATAAAGTCTCTAGTGTTATTATTTCTTTGGTTTATTTCCCTATTTGCTATAATAAGTTCATTCATGCCCCATTTTCTATGGTGTTTACTTGACAATGCCAGACAAAGGTCTCCAATAGATTAGTAGGTTTCTCTTTGTTGAATAAGATTTACAGTGATCTTTCAGGAAGTGTGCAGATCTTTATTCTTCTGCCCCTAAGTTACCTTTCTTTTGTTGGAGTGCCCCCTCCCGCAGATCAGCCTCCAGCTCGGACAGCTCCATGCCCTGGGGGGTGTTGGGTGGGGTCAGCAGGCAGGACGGGTCCAGTGCCAGGCTCTTGTGGTAGCCCATGTCCACTTGTCCTCCCTGAAAGGTGTTCTGCAGCTCTAGGTTCTTCAGCTTCTGGGTCAGGACCGCTTCACAGCTCCTCAGGTCACCGTGAGATCCTTGGGCCTGAGACGGCTCTGCAGGGGAGGCAAGGTCCGAGCTGGTAACCTGGTCAGACACCTCCTGATGGGCAGGGTCCTGGAAGACTGTGACGGAGGGCGAGGTCGTAGACTGGCTGTCTGGGGTTGCCTGAGGAACATTAAGTCAATCAATAACAGATGTTGAAACATTAAGGTGTCTCGTTTCCTGCTCCGAGGTCAGAGAGCTTGTTACCTGTTCCTCCACATCGGGCTCGGCTTGGGTTTCACTGCGGGGGAGTCGGCGGATGAACTCCTGCAGATGGCCGAGCTGCTCGAACAGAGCGGGCTCCACCACGGGTTTACCAAGCTCCAGATGAAACGTGCTGGTGGGCAGGATGAGCGGCGGGTGGCTGTCGAAGCTCTCCAGGATGTCGGCTGCAGACGGAGAGAAGGTCAGCCGTCACCATTGACCCCAAGCTTCATAACAGCCTTCTAATGAAATTCAAACCTTAAACGTTCAAGTAAAGCTGCTGTGTTGGGTTAAAAGGATGTTCTATGGCCTCTTAAGGCCACGCGGTCCATTGAGAAAAAACGAACCAATTGAAGCAGATTTAACTGATGAGAATGACTGTTATTGTCAATAGAGTCTGGTGTAGGGCTTCACTTTGAAGAGAACACAGATTACTGATTCAGTTCCCCATCAGAAAGGGCTGTCTGACTGCAAGATGATGCAGTGAATATATTCTAAATATAGCATACACATACATTCATATTTATTATTTCAAGGTCGTCATTTTTGTAGCTGTCTAGAATGTGTATTGCAGCTCCCCTGTCCACTTTGTTTCAATGCTGTATCACATGTCTATTTGTCCAAACAACTGCCCTCTACTGTAAGTAAGGCTACGGATAAGCACCTCTTACAAAACACACTTCAGGACGTCCAGCTATCCTTTTAACATCTAATTAAAAGCGGTAAATAAAGTTTAGGACTAACGCTGGTTCAATTGAGGGTATTATTATTTTACGAAGCAGGATGGAGTCGACCTAAATCAATTAAGAGGTGGAAGCAGATGAGAGCGTGGCGGAAAGACGGATTTGAGAGCGTGGGCGAGAGCTGATTGGTGGAGACAGACTGACAGGATTATTGTGTAGGTAAACAAAGACTAAGAGGGAGGCTGCCGCTTAAAGGTGCATACAAGCGTCAGTGTTAAGGTACTTTAATCATAATTAGCTGTAATTAATTACAACATGAGATCGGGCCTTTTGGGATGAAGTGACAACCAGCAAATGTATTTGCAGATGATATTTTATGTCACTAAATATATGGATGAATTGTTTATCTTTAGGATGGTTTAGGTCACTCACCGGTCCTGACGGCGAGCTCTGCATCGTTCAGAGTCGGGGTCCATCCTGCAGGACAGGCTTTACCCGAGTGGTACTCCCTCAGCGTGTGGTGAAGCTGAGCAGCATTCAGGGCAGAGAACTCTGTCCGGAGAGAAGCCCAGGACGCCTGGAGGGACATGAAACAACAAGCAAAACATTGAGAGACAGAAGCAGAGTTATTCTAACCTTCACCAAACGTAACCCTTGTGCCTCACTAGATGACATTTTGGGAGTGTTGAAGTATATTAGTATAACAATTAAGAAGGGTAAGAGTTTAACAAATAAATCAGCTCCTATAATAAGTCTAAAATAAAGTATGTAGCCCAAATACAGACAGCTAGACAGAGGAAAACAAATATCCCAATTAGAACCTAATTTAACTGCAATGTTTGATCAAAGTTCAGCATGAAACCACGTATGGTTTCAACTAACTATTTTAATCATTTTCTGATGTGTCATTTACTGGGAAATACATGCTTTTTTCTGGTTTCCAGCCCCAAAAAGAATCAAAATCAGAATGGTGTTGTTAATCATAGTCATACAAAAAATCTTCCTAACATTTAATATATTGAAAGTGACCTTTCTTTTCAGGTTTATTCATAACACAATTCGAAACAAACTGACATTTAAAAGGTCGACATTAAGAAATGCAGGTTAATAGTTATGATCAGGATTAACGTTTGTGTAAAAGATTGAACTTAGTGAAAGTGTAGAAAAATACTAATGAAAGGTTTTTGATACTCAGACTGTCCTGTACTCTGCGTAAATTAGAGCAACGTTTTCAAAGTGAGGCACAAGAGCTAAAACAAAAGATGTTTAAAGCTTAAAGAACGAGTCACAAAGGCTTATTGTGAGATGACAGTGAGGGAGCAACAAGTATTTTCCCATCATGCTTGTTTCCATAAGGAAGCGGAGTCATTGCTACTCTCTCATTTGCATGTGGAGTATTTTAAACCAATTATATGATCTAGTAAATAGCCTTTGTCTCTGCGGTAACAAAAACCTCTTGGGAAAACATTTCTCACATGTAAATACAGAAGCACTTGAAGTCATTTCATATCATTACAGCTTTTCTTAAAAGCTGCATACCTGTGTTCACGCTGCACTCCTGCATTATAATGAACACGTCATTCTGGTTCTGTGCAGTGTGAGAAGTGTAAACATCTCATTCTCAGCAGCGTCTTAGGTTTCTTATCAGGAAATATAACACACTGGAGAAATACATGATGTGACCGTCTGATAACTACAGAACGTAACTGGAGGACAAGGCAACAGGTGAGTCACCACCGGCCAGCAGCGTTCATGTGATTATTACACACATCACGTAGTTCATTCAGTCTGTTTCCAGTTGAATTGAAGGAAGCAGGACTTTGCCCAGACATGCTGGGGCCACAATAGAAACTAGAAGTGAAATGTTGTTGCTCTCCTATAACACAGTCACAGTGAGATCAGCATAGGTGACATTTAAATGCTGCTCATTAAAGCAGCAGAAATGTAAAAATGTCTGTATCGTCTGACATTTAATGTGTGGCAGCTTTATTCCCACTTAAAATAACTCCTCAGATGTTGTGTTCTCCATAACTGCTGGCAAAACAGGCGACGCCACATCCCTGGCATGTAATTTACAACTCTGCCACTTCAGTTTTTTAAAAGCCCAGAACTACTCCAGATGGAAAATGCTGAGGGTGTGTGCTCCGCTGCAGCAGCCACAAAGTGACCTCATGCCAGGGCAGGGATACATACAACCACCAGCTTCCTAGCAACCCTCCAATCCCACGAACAGACGAGACACAGCCTCCAACAGCTGTGTGAGGAGGGGGGGGGTGCTGGTTTGTGCCCCGGAGATGTTTCAGGCTGGTACAACTGCGAGTCATATAGTGGAAACAGGTGGGTAAAACTGAGCCTTGTATTACCTAGTTCCTACTCTTAAAGTAAGTCAATCCCACTGACACGGATCAGATTCATGTCAACCTTAAATGAACTTTCTCGGTCAGCTGAATATATGTATATGATATAGGTTTGTATTCATGTAAATCGCATGAAAATGCTAAAATCAATGTGTTCCCTCCAGATGGAGTTTCTCTCCCACACACTGCCCCCTGCCTGAAACGCCTAAAATGGACTCTATGGACTTTATTTACTTCTGTAACATAGTGACATCACTCTGTAACACTCTCGCTTCTATTGGCTAGCACTCCAACACACGTCTAGTGATAGGCTAAGGGGCGGGACTTCTCTAAGCAGTTGACCAATCACAAAATAGCCGGCCTGCTAACCAATCAGAGCAGACTGGGCTCTGGTTTCAGACAGAGGGTGAAAAGAGGTGCTGCAGCACAGGCAGTATGAGAAAAAAGAAAAAAAGAACTTTTTGAACATTAAAGCCTGTAAACATGTCACTGTAGACCAGGGGTAGGCAAGTAAGTTTGGCCGTGGGCCAATTTTTTTCTGAGCCACAAGATGGCGGGCCAGAACATAATCAAAGCCTAATTCAAGGAATTTATTTTTGGTAAGAGGGCGCAGCGCCCCTGTTCAGAAAAAACTCTGATATCGCTGATGACCCTCCCCATCAACACTCTGATGCGCAATCAGATCCGCTGATTGGTTCACTGATGATATAGGCGCCCAATCCAGAGCCTCTGGCTAGACCCGCCCAAAGGGAGGCTCGTCCTCTCTAGCCCCATTTCAGTCCCATGTAGCCAGGGCTATTATCTGTATTTTAACAGACTTATCTTTTAAATTGAGGTGTATTTATTGTTCTCTTCAAAGTTTATTTTTCTCTGAAATTGTAGGGAGGATGGTCCTCCCTTTCCTCAATGGACGAGCCTCCACTGAGTAAAGTAGAGTTATTAACTAGGTAGCAGTGTTATTTAACATACTTTTATTCTGATAAGTATTGTCAAGTTCTCTGGGTTTTTGGCATTTCTTTGAGTGTTTGCCCACATTTGAGAGGCTTGAAGGGCAACAGAGGACGCATGGACAACTCGAATCCTTTTTCCTTTTTTTTATTTCAACTTTTCAAGGACACATTAGGATTCTTTCAGGTTGAAAACCTTAATTTTTTTTTCAATTAATTAATTACAGCATGTTTTGCTTTGCAATTTATTTAATATATTATAACCTAAATTAATCAGTAACCAAGTATTTTACTCAAACTCAATGTATTTAATAGTTAAATAAGTACTTTAATTGACCTGGTTCCCCACAACCACACATTTGCCTTGAAATGACCCGCTCTATCGAAATCGAAAAAACGGCTCATTTCAAAATAAACGTGGATTTGCGTAAAAAATTGTTTTTCGGGGTTCGGGTGTTTTGTTTGATTTTAACTAAACAAAGTCTTGGATTTCAGAATATGAAACTTATATTTCCAAAATCACACGATAAATACATGTTTGAAGCTTGTAAAGGGAAGATGACAGCTCTCCCTCGCGCTCTGCTCTTCCGCAGCGCCACCCCCCCTCCCTCCGCTGACATTATGAATGTAGGCATATAGTAATCATAGATAACACGGCAGGGTCCGTTACAGTTTGTTTTCATCTGATTTCAAATAAACAAAGTATTGGCTTTCAGAATATTAAACTTGTTTCGGGCAAATTCAGATGATAAATACAACTTTGAAGCTTGTAACGGCATAAATACAAGCGGAGTAACTTGACGTCACAGCAGGCATAGCAACAGCCGGTGTTTCTTGTGAGTGTTTTCCCGGGAAACAAACACAATACACACAAACGCAAAAATACACCAACACACACACACACACACACACACACACACACACACACACACACACACACACACACACACTCGCAAGCTTCCCCCAGACCAGTAATCCAAAGCAGTAATGTCACTCTCCAAAGGTCTAAAGAGGAAAGTTGACGGTGAAAACAGGGCATTTAAAGAGGACTGGACAGCGAACTATGCGTTCATCCTACCTGGTTTCATCAATGCAAAGCCATTGTGTCTTATCTGCAATGAAGTTGTGGCTGCTTGCAAAGAATACAATATTAAGCGGCACCACGAGACGAAGCATGACACCTTCAATGTGTGCGACTGTCGGTCCGATGTCGCCTGTTGCCGACCCATGCTGTAGAGGCACTAAATATTATATTAGCGTCTTTGAGCATTAAGAAAAGCATTATAAAAATCCCATGTATTATAATTATTATTATAAAATACAAATATGAAACCTGAAAACGTACATGAAAGGGCCCCTTTAAAAAGATTTCTATGGATTCCAAATTGAATATCTGGCCAAATTGTTTTACATTTGAACAGTCATTAGTCATTTTGTGTCTCTACATGATCTTTTGTGTCTCTTTGTTGCTTTTTTTTGTGTCCCTTTGTAGATTCATTGTAATGGCATTTTCTCCAGTTATTTCCAGTCTGAGGTTCTTATCTGCTTTTTTTTTATAGTTGTGGGGGTTTTATACCCCTTATCACAGTCCTTTAGATTCCCTGAGTGGTCTCCTTAAGTCTCTGTGGCCTCTCTTTATAGTCTTCTTGCACCTACAGTACACCTTAGGCACTTTGGTCTGTGCAAGAAGGCCTGTTCAGTGACATCCATGCATGCATACAAACTCTGGCTAACAGGATATACTCAGGTCCTTAGGATTATACTGTAAGTAGAATAAGTGATGGCCAAACCGTCATTGTCACCAGGAAATCATGTCTTGATAACTTATGTCTATTTACTTTGTTCCTCAAGGCCATTTCCTCAAATCGGATCGATGTAAATCAGCTCGACTATAACAATGAATAGGCTTCCATAACCTTTACACCATGGTTTGGGGGAAATAAGAGGCTATAAAAAAGAGAAGTAGCTACATGTAAGCAGGGGGAAGGTTACAAATGAAACCTGTTGCACCCCATACATACGCATACATTACTAACTGACACCTTTAAGACAATACAATCATTCATGCTGACGCAAACATGAGTTGACCCTCGAGGCTACACCCACAAGGAGACAAACAGCAAAGGAGAAACGGAGGTCCTCTGACCTGCAGGAGGGTTTCTTTGGGTGTGGCCAGCAGATTGACAGCAGCAGAAAGCTTCTGGAAGAATTCATTTGCCAGATCGCCCAGTCCGATGCCCTGAATCCAATCCATCAGCAGGTCAAGGTTGGCCCGGATCTGAACCCCTCGGGACCACTGGTAGAACCCAGCGACAGATCCTGAAAAACAACATGCTTAAAATCAGAGATGTATATACCAAGTACGATATGCTAAAAAATATGTTTTAATAGCACTTATAGAATAGTATCTATGCTATTAGCCTAGTTACATTGAAATGCAAAACTGTTCTTAATTCTAAATGCTGGAAATGAAAGATTTTCAAATGTTTTTATTAGAAAATGCACTTTATTCA
The DNA here is from genome assembly GCA_943591055.1 of Gobionotothen gibberifrons. Taxonomy (NCBI): domain Eukaryota; kingdom Metazoa; phylum Chordata; class Actinopteri; order Perciformes; family Nototheniidae; genus Gobionotothen; species Gobionotothen gibberifrons. The sequence continues at coordinate 1,145,990 of CALSBZ010046842.1, read as the reverse complement.
AACAAAACAACATAACAAACACGCAAAAAAAGAAACAAAACATAATAATAAGTGTACCTATTGCAAAGTCTCAAGATACAATTTCTCATAAATAATATAAAAAACCAACATAAATGCATGGTGCATGTCAATAATGATCATATTTCAATGATTTTTGTAGGTTTATATTTTCATATTTGTACACCTTTTATCTATATTTCTATATAATAACCATTACAGGCGTATTTATTATATTTGATTTGTATTTAATGTTTTTGTGCACTTTCCTAGTTAAACTTGTTCGAATTCAAAAATGTTGCAAATTAGCCCTAAACACAGCGTAGAGCTGAGTCCAATGGGTACAGCATGTCGTCAGATTTGCAGAAAATGTGTCATTAACCAGTCATAAAATATAAAACGTTGATATGATAAAGGTGCTAGATGAAAAATCAGGATAAATTATTCAATTTAATCCGGAACAAAACATGAATGAACCATTTAATACTGTCGTTATCAAAAAAATTACTTGAAACTACAAATGTTAAAGTCATTGTGGCGCAAACTGAAAATTCAGAGGATCATTAAAGTAAGTAGGATTATCCTCTAAAGTAAATTATTCCTCTATTAAATTCTACGGTAATTAATCCTCTAGTGGTTGAGCTATTTCAGTCCAAACCAAACTTAACAAGAGCCAAACCAGTCAAACAGGTATCTTAATGCTGGGAAAGTGAGCAGAAGTCTCACCTCTCTCCATGAGGGCGTTGAACAGCGATGCGTTGATGAAGAAGAACAGGTAGGCACAGAGTTGTAACGAGATGTCTGGATGGACCTGGAAGGCTGTGAGAAGCTTCAGCGCCTCCTTCAGCACCTCCAGGATGCCGCCCAGTCCATCAGGCACTCGCAGCTGGCCGCTCTCTGAGAACGGGTTCCCATCCAGAAGCCCGGGCAAGGCTGAGTACATGCTCTGTGGAGAGAGGTGGAGACAGTTTACCTCTCTGCATGCTCTACAATATACTGGAGAACCAATGCTGATGCTCCATGGGAGTAGAGCAGTGAAACAGATCACTTTCACACAATTCCTGATATATCAAGTAGAGTGTAAGGAAGTCAGTGGGAAAATAATGTTGTTTTTGTGTAGTACTGAACATAATGAATCAAAGAGGCATTCAAAGAGCTTTCCTGCAAACTTTGCTTTGTGTTCTGTCATTGCTCATTATATTTTAAGAAATATGTTTATTTAAAAATAAACAAATTAAGTCAATGCTAAGAAGTTTGGCCTCCTCTTTGCATTTTTCATTTAAGTCATACATTTTCAAAGCCAAGAAGTGTCTGATAAGGTTGATCCAAATGTGTGTACAAAGTTTGTTTCTCAGTCATTTGACACTTGAATCTCTTTAAGAACATTTCTGATTCTTGAAAGGCAAATGTTTTTGTTTTTTAAACTAAATGTAATTTTTTTTTAAATATCATGCCACTTTTATTTCAAAGAATATCCAAGGTTTTTTTTCAAAAATGTAAGACAGCAAACTGCAATTGGTGAAGGATCACCTCATTGTCAGCGCTCACACAGATCCGGCTCTTATCACTACTCCTTTCTTCTAAAACAGTTCTGCCATTGTTTCACATAGCATGACATCACACACACTCTCACTCTCAAACCATGAAGATAATGACCTCAGACAAACTGAAAGAGGCCATAAAGACACCAATCGCCCCATGCCTGGAGAACAGATCGCTGAAGCTTTGCAAATCTCCAGGGGGCTGATCTGTTATCACGGAGATCTGTTAAATCTGTTATCTTGTTTTGTTTTTTTACAAACGGTGAATAGTTGTTAAAAAACATCTGGATGTTTAGACATTTTCTTTAGTGTATTCGTTCTTTTTGTGTGCTGTTTTACCATCTGCATGAAAGCCCTTTGCGTAAGTTTTATTAATATTTTATATTTAAAAATACCTTACCAGAAGAAAAAACTAAGTGATGGTAAGATGTATGTATACTTGTGAACGCTGAGTCACAATTCACAGGAAATCAACAGAAACCCCCCCCCCTTCCTCTGATGACAGTTTGACGTCCTCTGCCTGAATCAGATCCTCCTTTTCTTTACACCAGAAACACAGTAACACTTTGCAATGCTTCTGAAAGCAGAAACGGCTTGATTAAGAAGCCTTAAAAGTGAGAAGAAAAAAACTGTGATATGCCCCATGAACTGCCACGCTATTGTTTTGCTTAAAAAAGCAGTAAATATGTCTGAGTATTCAAATGAAGGGAACAGACATTTCCTGCTTCCTTCCTTCCCTTTCTCAAACAGTCAGTGTACAGGGTGTTGGTGTTTCTAAAGACTCTGCTGCAGTAATGTTGACTGAAGGTTCTGCATGAACCAGACAGGCTTTTATAATCCTCTTTAACATGGGAAAGTCACATAAATGTAGCCTGGGAGTGTTCAGTTGGGCTGTAAAAGGGGACGGTGCACCGCTGGCTGTCACCAAAGCAAATCAAGACAATAACTACAATGAAATTCTAGTCTTTGAAAGGTCTTAATCAAAGTCTATGTAAGCGTTTTGCAGTTTTGATGGTAAGTAGTATAAATTACAAGTGCTTCCTGTGGTGAACCCCAAGGCTCCATCTTAGGCCCCAGGATAATTAAAACAAATTAAGAAGACTGTTAACGTAAAGGAATAAACTAACTACACCAAAGTCATATGGCTCATGTTAACGACACTGAACAGAAAGACTATAAGCTATAAGAAGCTAACATATGTTATGCTTTAGAATAAATGTTAAATGATTTGTGTTCAGGCTTTTTCAACATATGTGTTAAATGTGTCCTCTAAACTTGGCCAGCTGTTTAACATTCTCTTGAGCTTGTGAATTTAGAGATTCAAAGCCCGTAGGCTCGCACCCATGCTGTTGCAAAAATCCCCATATCTCTCTGTTTCTGAAGGAAGTCCACATTATTATTTCCAAGTACTCCAGAGGAAGGACAATCTGTTCATTGCAACTCATGTTTTGATACTTCTGTCTTTTCATTATTCGGGGGATAAAAGTCATGATGAAAATGCTTTGTGTTAGTCAGAGTGAGTTTTTCTGAGTTTAAGAGGTTAACATGTGTCACTTATAATGTTGACATTACAATACAGCTGTTGCCCTGGCAACAATTAACAAAGTTGCATTGTGGGTAATGTAGGCGAGTAACAGATAATGCTTTGAATAAGAAATAATTAAATCTCTAATTGTGCTTCTTCAACTTTATGACATTGTGAGCCTGCCTATGCTGTAGAGCAGTGGTTCTCAAACTTTTTTCAATAATGTACCCCCTTTGAAAAAGAAATTCAGCCAAGTACCCCCCCTTCCAGGCACACTATGTCTCGCCAGACGAGGTGCAGGACCAGGAGGAACTCGAGGTGGTGGAGATGGAGGACCAGGAGGTGGCCGGGGAGGTGCCATTCGAATTCGCCATTCGGGCGGGCCGGACGGCCCCGTTTGTCGAGGAGGAAGAAGACGAGGAATTCTCGGTGTCGGGCGCTTCTGGGTCCGGCGTCCATGAGGGTCCACCGCGCAGGTCTGCCCGTCAGGATTTCCCGTTTGTGATGGCCATGGCGGTGGAGCGTGTAGGACTACCGCTCCCCCCACCACTACCACCGAAGCCGGTGAGCCGCCTCCGTCAGGGGTTCTACGGCCCGGTTCAGCCGGCACAGCCGGCCTTCGTTTCGCCCCCGTTGGCAGATATCTGGCAGTGTGTGGAGGCGATGTGGCGGCACCCACTGAAGATGCTGGCATGCTATGTAGAGCGCACTTTTCGCATGCCTATGGACGGGCGGGGAGAGCCTTCCCCACTGGGGTCCGTGCACACTCTACACGTTGTTCAACGGCGTGAGAGTGGAGGTCATATGCACAGCGGCATCTTGGTCTACGCCAGGCCCCTTCATAAGGTTTTATCTCTTGGACATGTCTGGCTCTTTCTCATCGTCTGTGCTTGCCCGGGGCAACACATGACTGGTGAGAGGGACCCCCCCCTCGGACATAGTGCACTTATGTTTTTCCCATGCTCCTTAGGGACTCGGGGAACATGGTGCGCAGTAAACTCCATACAGAGCCTTCCTCACTATTTTCCATGCACACTCTACACGAGGTAAGCGTGTGTGAGTGTGGCTATCCAAGCTGCGGCCCGGACTTCTCCACGGTCACATCCGGATGCGAGGAAGTTGGGGTGCGGTGCGGTGGCTGTTAAGGCCGGTCAGGGGCAGTCTGATGGGTCAATGTTGTAGGACGACAGGGCGTTTATCCATCAGGGCTCCACCCACTGTACCCATAGAGTCCAGTAGAGGGCGGAGCCTGTGTGATATATAACGGGGGTTATAAGCACAGGCGGAGCCCTCTACCTGGGGCCCTGTCTTTCCTATGCCGCTCGCTGAAGAGGGTGTAGGATGACAGTCAGGAGGCGTAGCCGCCTTTTATACTGTGGGACTGCGCGCGCATTCAGGTAGGCTCGCCCCCGATTGGCCGGCAACGTTTATGCAACTCAGTATGTGAATGCTCGCATAGCATGGTAGAGAGTAGTACCCATAGAGTCCAGTAGAGGGCTCCGCCTGTGCTTATGTAACTAGGGTTACAATACATAACCCCCCCGTTTTGTCTGTTCCAATTATTTACCTATTCATTTTTATTTTAAATCCACTGTAAACTACTTTTTCATCATAAATATTTTTGACCTAATTTAAATCTAATAATAGAACTGCATGACAAATACATCTTTAGATTCCGATACAGTGGTTCTCACTGAATCAGCCTGATTTTGTTATTCAACAAACCAGTGAAACCTTGGGAGACAAGATTGTGCTCACTATCTCAGAGGCCTTTCCTGACTGAGAATGCCAAACAAAGTTGGTGTTTCCATTCTGATATTGTGTTTTCTTTCTGGAATATACTCAATGAAAACAGTAAATGGTGTTTACACAGTCCAATTTCCTGCTTCACATGTGATTTACACTGATTTCACAGGTCAAAAGGAAATGAAACATACAGGGGTCCAAATCGACTTGCAATGTAAGAAAACATAGGTATTCAATCCCCAAAACTGTATCCAATGTTGTGGTGGTCATAACTTATGATAATGTATTGTTTGTGTATGGTAAATAATACAGGAGATTAATTGGATTTCCTTGTAAGCAAGAAAGAATACTGAACACTGTTACTGAACACAGCCAATTTCATATGTATGGAATTTCTTGCTGGTCTTATCGCTGTTGATGTTTTTTGTAATGTAAATGTAGTTTGCTGTTTGTTTTCAACTTGCTTTTTTTTGGCGTCCGTCGCATGCTCTTTAATGTGAAACTCATATATGTTGCTCTCTTGGCCATGACTCCCTTGCAACATAGATTTCCTACTCGGAATGGCAAATACCCCTAGATAAATTAAGTTAAACAAATTAATTAAAAAGGAACTAAAGCGTGTTTAAGGAACTTAAAATAAATCACAGTATTATACTACAAAAATTGAAATTATATTATTTCCTATATCATTCAGCCCTATATATGAGTGTGTGTGTGTGTGTGTGTGTGTGTGTGTGTGTGTGTGTGTGTGTGTGTGTGTG
>CALSBZ010046842.1:1126838-1140410 GCA_943591055.1 Gobionotothen gibberifrons | reverse complement strand
GTGTGTGTGTGTGTGTGTGTGTGTGTGTGTGTGTGTGTGTGTGTGTGCCCTGTGTGTGCCCTGTGTGTGCCCTGTGTGTGCCCTGTGTGTAAAGTAGTACATGAATGTGTGGAAGCAAACCTTTGTTAGATAGTAGACAGACTGCTGGAAGGTGAACATGATTATTTCCTCCAGGACCGTCATGGCCTCCTCACAGGCTGTCCGAGTGGAGGAGATCTCAGAGTCCAACAGACCTGACAGCACACACAAACACATTTTAAAACCACATCACCAGATGATAATAAAGTTAAAGGCCATGCTGTCACCGCACCTTCCTCCTCATGGTCCTGCCTCCAGGGCAGCAGCTGAGGGACTTCGTGCTGGATGAAGTGCAGCAGCTCGATGGAGTTGGCCATCCACAGCACCAGCGGCTGCAGACCTGGGATCAGCTCTTCCATGCTGAGCAGCTGAAGGTCCTCGGGCTGCCCGTCACTCGAGCTCCTGATGGAAAACACAGAATTGATGAGTTCAGAACCGAGATAAAGCTTCCGTGCATACTGTGACAAAGAAATCTATACGTACTACATAGTGTTACCATTACATAATATTTGTCAATCATTTCAGTATTTCCGACCTTGTTTTTCGCTGTTAAAAGGTTTTTTAATCATGTAATGACCCATCAGATTAATCACTGCTTTAAATTATTAGAAATTAATGATAATGACAAAGAAAAGCCATTATTTATCCACCCTATCATAACACAGCTCACACTCAGAGACCAAGCAATGCAAATATATAATATGTTAATATAATAACTTAAACATAATCATCATGATGCCTATCGCAAAAATATATACCTGAAAAACTGAAAAGTCATGCATTCATCTCTTATTTTTACATAATACATGTGAAGTCTAGTTTTGTGTTAAATGTTATTTTTAATCTGGAAAATGTGCAGAAACGTTGGGTTATTATGGCTACTTAATACTTCAACTTAAGACACTGCTTTTGAATTAACCAAGACCTCGAAACATTAAAAAAAATGATTCACTTGTCAAATGAGCAATAACTTGCATTGATGTTGTTTGTTGTGACAACAGAATTAAGTGAGTCATATGTGTTACATTTTTTGTAGAATTGAAGTATCGAAACCTGCTATTTTTATAATTATAACCTATTTTAAAATAATGACACAGTTAAGATCGTAAGATATTTTTAGGTAAAACAAAAATATCCGGGAAACAGGACTCTCAGTTAACCTCACTTGAAGTTCCTTTAAAGGTCACCTATCATGCTATTTTTAGGCAATAGCATAGGTCTCAGATATATAAAAAAAAAATTAAAACATGTCTATGAAGTGTTTTGGTCAAAAAACAGATCACCCCAGTGGCGTAACTATCGACGGTGGAGCCGGTGCAAAAGAAATGACGAAACCGTTTTTGTTGTCATACATCGTCCTCGAAATCTCGATTAATTCTGTAAAGTGATTGTGTGATGAGTTCGCTGTGCCGTTCAGGCTGTGGTGGTCTGAGCCCAGGGCAGGCTGTTGTTGATAGCCTACATGTGGCGCTTATGAGTGGTTGTGTGTGCCCGTGCGTGTGTGAGCGCATCAGCGTGCGCTTATGTTTGGGGCAAGGGGGGCGGGGGGCCAAAAATATATTTGCACCAGGGCCAATCACAACCTTGTTACGCCACTGGATCACCCATTCTAGCCATGACTCATATCCCTCTATTTCTCTTCCTGTTACAAAAGTGCTGAATCTGGGTATAAACAGGTCTCTCTTGGGAATGAGACTCTGTGTCTCAATGACATTTTGACCTGTATAAATAAAGGCTAAAAAACATTTCTTTATTTTATAGATATGACTGTGGGAAATGCTCTCCTTTCACAACCGGCATTTTAAAAATAGACTTTGACTGCTCTTTTATTCAGACAGGAAAACTGAAGGTGTTGTATATCAGCTGCAATGTTATGTATCTTTGGAAAAACAATACTCACGATTCTGGCTGGATCGCTGCAAGTTCCTTTGTCTTCTCCTAAGAGGGAGAACACATAAAGAAAATATAAATTCAAACAAAAATCAACAATCTCGTAAACATTAAATACAACCCTAATGGCAAACGTGATTACTTTACAATCGTTGCCACTCATAGGGGAATATAATCCTTAATATGAATTGAGCAATCTATTACATTTTGTTGATGTGTTGGTGCTCTTTCTATGTGGGATGTAGTAAATGTACTGCTAGTACAAAATGTCAAGTCATTTCTTCCAGCCGTCGAGAAAGAAAAGAGTCAAGTGTCAAAGTAAGTTCATATGGGTCGAGTTTGTAAACACTGATGGAAAATGCTTCCTCTTCTAAAGAAACAAACAACCCCCACGTTGTATAACAGGCGTTATTATTAGAGCGTTTCAAAACAGTAATTTTACATTTATTCAATGAGTCGGTCAGTCTTTAGATAATGAAAAGTGACAACAGTGACTGGTGTTAAACATAGCAAAACAATGTAAAAAGTAGTGACTGAGTGCTCACAGCCTGGCTATAGAAACAGGCAGCAGGTATAAGATAACATGGCTGCCAAAGAGGAGGAACTGCTGTGGAAACAGAGCAGCAGCTCCTCACACAATGCCAACAAGTTAAACCTGTACGTCAACAATTCTTCTCAAAATGAGATAGTAAGCATCCTCAATTATTTGAAAAAGAAAATCAAAAACTCAAAATATTACTGGGGTAAAATAAAGAAAGCTGCATTCTTACAGGACAGTTTGTCTGCCTGCCACAGTATGAGGGAATCAGACTGACCTGCTACACCAGGTCTCACATCTCATGTCTTTTTTTATTTTGTATTATTATTTTCTTATTAATGTATTATATAAATTGCCTGAGTTTTCCTTTCTTGTGTTCCCTTGAAAAAAAAACATGTTGTTCTTGACTATGTTCAGAATTTAGCAGTTTGTTTCAAATGTGTATTTGTGTATGGATGTGGAAATTGTACAGAGCTTTGGCAATGCGTATATATAAATGTCATCATTCACCCATTCACAGCCATTCATCCAGACACAAAGGCTGCCATGCAAGGTTCCACCTGCTCAGGGAAGCTAACATTCACACACTCTCACACACAGTTGGCCATCAGGAGCAACTTGGGGTTGAGTATCTTGCCCAAGGATACATCATGTTGACTGGGATCGAACCCACAATCCTCCAATTGAAAGACGGCCGCACTGCCTCAGAGCCAAAGTCGCCCAATCATATAATAATGAATAATACATGACTAGTAATAAGAACTACTGCCTGCAAACTGTACTTTAGAAAAAAATAATAAAATGGCGTGAATTGATTTGATACTGAATTAAAACTTAATAAAAAACGATTACACTTCAACAGACTAAATGCACTTATTAGCAAACCACCTCAGAGTCACTCAGTCAATATCATGACCTTCTTATGTGGAGTTTCAAAACTTAAAGCCATCTAAAAGGTCATATATGTTTGAACTGTGTTTCCCATCAAAATTCAGATTAGTTTACAAGAATGACTGGTATGATTATGTGCGAATATATACATTATCTTTATATAATATAGATGCGATTTTTTAAGGAATATTTCCCAGCCCTATGCTGACAACACATGCAACAATCTGGGTTAAGAGCTTCATCCTTACCCACATAACGAGCTGGATCTGCCCGGCTATCCGGAGCAACAGCTGTCTGAAGTGCGTGGGCTGGAAGGTGAAGGCTGAGTGCTGAATGCAGAGGCTCAGCAGGAAAGCAGGAGTCAGCTTTGGTTCATTCCCTATGGGGTCCAACATATCCAACACCTCCTGCAGCACTCTCTCCTCATGCTCCAGCTCATAGACCACCACAGCTTCTGTGCCCTCCAGGTCCCTCCATCGAGGCGGTAAACACCTCCTCTGCAGCCTTTTGATGGCCATATTGGAGCCGCACGATAAACAAGAGGGTGTCTTTGTGTGAGAGTTCGGGCAGAGTTTGGTCATCCACGGAGGCGTCTGCAGCGACCCTGATGTGCTAGTAGGATCCTTAAACATGAATAGGTAATGTTTCCCCAAGCCCACCAAGTCCCCCGGGTTTAGTTCAACCTCCTCTTGAAGGAGGAATCCGTTTCTGGTCACAGGAGCTCCGTGGAGAGGCTTCAGCATGGTCGAAGTCTTTCTGTGCTCCCCTGTGTTAGAGTCCAGGCGTCTGACGCAGCAGTGCTGAGGCATCACGTCAGGAGCAAAGAGAAGGATGTCCACCTTCAGCCTCTCCTCGTCCTCTCCGTTACAGTGCGCCCTGCAGCAGCCGAAGATGGTGGTGGTGCCACTCATCAGGTAGATGACGAAATCCTGCAAAAATAAGGCTTCTGTTTAATTCATTGCAACAACTCGACCAAAAATGATGCTTTCATTCGCCTGTTATTGTTTTGATTCATCCATTCATGCTCTAGTTTTTATAATGTCAAAGAAAGGCCGTCACCATTTTCTATTTTCGGTCTGCAGAGGTTTTGTTTTGTAGGATCGACAGTCCAAATCCAAAGATATGAAGTTTACTGTTAAATTTGATTTAAAAAAGCAGCCAATCCTTACAACTAGAAGCTGTAGCTATCTTTCTGTGTTCAGGTATGTTTTGGGTTTTTCTGCTTGAAAAATGACTTAAATAATACATTATTTACAAATGTCATAAAATGATTGGCATAATGTGGACAACACATCCATCCAGAGAATTTTCTTGGACAAAATGTATTTTACATTTTTTCACGCCTAAGTTTAAGAGAAAATAATCAAATGTCAATCTTCCATGATGGAGAGAATTTGGAGCATGTTTTTGGGAAGGCCACAAAACGTAAAATAAAATGTAAAATTGATACGCAAAGTTCTGCAAAACATACTAGCATATGAGTCAACAGGCCGAAGTGTCCTTGGGCAAAGATCATTTACCCCAAACTGCTTCCAATAGCTTGTCTATAGTAATGAAGTGTTTTCCTTTGAATGTCATTGTGGTTTTCTAGCTGGGTCGTTAAACTGAAGAAAATGTCCAAGTGAAACATAGTTATCTTGTCAAAATATTGTTAGTAGCCCGGAGCAAACCTATCGCTATGACATGGTGTAAGGTGGAACTTCCTACTCAAGATGAATGGTCCAATTAGAGGAAATCCATCAAATACTGAAAAACTGACCCATTGTTTGAGACGGCAAGAAACACAGTTTGATGAAAAGTGGGCATAGAATCATGATTTCTGTTACATCTTAAGATATCAGAGCAACTTTATCAAAGTGAGGCCCAGGAGTTAATCCCATACGCTTGATGCAAAACCTCTCTCCCAATGACAGTCAGCGTGTAGGCAGGGATTGATTCTCTTGTGTAACATTTTGGAAATGTACCAGCAGTGTGCGTGTGAACGGCGGCGTGATCATCCTGCACTGGCAGCGAGAGGCGAGACCGGAAAAGAAGAGCTTAAGAATGAGACGCTGGTGATGTCCGCGAGCTCAGGGTTAGGGTTAAGACAATTAGTCATGACATGATACAGCAACAGCACTAACCTCGGAGAGGCCGGTGGCCAGCAATGCACGGTAAAGGTAGGGCTGTTACCTACCTGCTATATCCCTACCTAAACATCTCAATTCAAAAACAGTCATTTACCCGATCACCTTTTTTTGCTCCCGATCCGATTCCGATCATTTGATTTTGACAATTTGCCGATACCGATTTTTCCCGATCCGATCTTTATGCAATGCATTAAGAGGAAAAAAGGAAAAAAGCATTCAAGTTGTCCCTTAAGGTTATTTTTTCAGTCATTTTTGTTCTGTAACATTAAATAAATGTAAAAAAATAAAAATGTAAAAAAAATAAAAAATAAAAAATAAATTCCGATCCCCGATTTTATTCTCCCGATTCCGATCTTTTGAAAATCACGTGATCGGCGCCGATCCCCGATCACGTGATCGGATCGGGACATCTCTAGTCATTTTATCTCGCGAAACACAGGAGTTGTCGTTCTGCTGCTGACTCGATCGGTGCGTTTGTTTGTGTTATTGTATTTGAAAGACTTCGCAGTCCGCCCCTGGTTGCAGTCCTTACACACTTACTATTGTAAACTCATATAACCCCACTTCATAAAAGCAAAACTATCCCTTTGAAACCTTGATAAAGAATAGTTTCTTTGTAGTTCATCCTGTCTTAATTCAGGGTTATCTCCAGGTTTGAAACATTCTGCGCATGTATCTCTCTGACTGTATGGTGAACACTTTGTCCTTTCATTGGGACACGATGACAGACAGCTCATCCTGAGTGTGTGGAGGAGGTCACTTCTGTTTCCCTCCCACAACACTGCTGTAGCACAATCCAGTGTTTCCTTCCTCTCCGGCCCCTTATGACCACATGACTCTCTGACTCTGGATTTTCTCCTTGAGGTTCTTAACCTAAGACGTTCAATCCAACACTCTCATGTTCCTGTTACACCTTGCTGTCTCATATAAGCCTGTGTTAGCCTGTGTTAGCCTGTGTCCGCCTCCCAACACACTGCCAGGACTCAAGGAGACTCTTGACTGGCCTCAATACAGCGAGTCGTCAAAACAGAATATACAAATACATTTAGAAAATGAAAAAAACAGAAGCAAAGAATGTATGGGAAATGCAGTCTTAGCTCTGAGAAACATTACTGCTATGAGTAACATGATTGGAGGGTTTCATCCATAGAAACGTTAGTTGCAGCCTTTATATATACAGTCTATGGTTGCAGCCCAACTAACACCGAGCTTTGACCGTTAATCTAGCAATTATTCATCAAGGTTCAAATGTTGCATTATCACATTAGCAAATAAATGATTGGGCAACCCCCCCCTCCCTCCCTCACCTGTCTGTGGCTGTAGCCCTGCAGCAGAAGGAAGTATGGGAAGTCGAAGGGTGGGTGAATGGAGTACTGGGTGGTGTTGTCATCGCTGCTCTCTGTCTCCTCCTTCTCCATGCCGAGCCGCAGCACCTCCTTGTCGGCCTCGGCCTCAGGGTCCTCTCTGAGCGCGCTCTGCTGGGCCCGGCTGGCCTCCTTCCCCATGGCGGACAGATCCATCTCGCTGAGACTCCTCCAGATCCCCAGTCCGTCCACATCTTCCCCGCTGCCGTCCACAAACAGAGAGGTCACTCTGGAGCGGCTCTTCTGCAGCTTACGGGCCTGAGCATTGATGCCTGTATCGTCAAGAGAAAAAGATTGTTAAATATGAATTGTACATGTTGCTGTTTACAATATGAAAAACACACTGCCGCATGATCATAACAATACAGTTGATGTCTGGAGAGCCCAGGGAGACATGGCTTACAGTCAAGGAAATATGCAATACTATACTGTGTGTAACTTTGATAGTCAATAGGTTACCCTAATTCTCCACATTTCAAAAGTTACGATTTAAAAAAAAAAACACATTTAGAGATAATTAAAGTGCTTATTGCTGAACGTTTTTCAAATATGAAAGAATATCTCATTGCTTTCTTGCTTTTGCATGTAGGACACTTGGGGGAATATACTAGGACAATCATATATGTATCCTTAAGAGAAGAAAATTGACAAAATATGTTTTGTTGTTGCTTATACATAAGCAAAGCATTTACAACGGCAACAGTTTTACTGGTCAATAAAACATAGTAACTCTGGCACCAATTCAAATAAACATACAACCAGGGGGAAAGCGAGATGTGCCCGCCTCTATCTGATATCAGCAGTCGCTCTGTCGGCCTGACGTAACACAAACACTATTCAGCTCATTTGGAGCCATTAAGCACCGAGGAATGTCCACCGAGCTCCGGCTTCACACCCGGCAGCCCTGACGCCCTTATCAGCTGTGGAAGTGGGTGTTTTCCACATTGTTCAGCAGCAGCCTGACACACTGGCTCAGAGCCTAAAACACTCACTGCAGAGGTAAAGGGCAAATTGCCCTGATCAAGGAGAGAAAGCGGATTTGACGTGGAGGACCAATGTCTATATTTCAGAACAGAACACATGAACAGAAACCCATTTCAACAGATTTAAGACCTTATAGGACACTAAATAATACAATTCAATAATGATCTGTTCATTATTTTTTCCAATCACGAGTTCTGAGTGGTGCAAACATACGTGTCAGGCAGCTGAATCAAAATATACATTTCTTAAAGATTCCTTAATAATATAACTATTTTATCCTGTTCGCAATTCCCAACCTCAATCATTCAAACAACAATAATGACATTTATTAAAAGGAAAATGTCAACAGTTTGGGAATCAGGCTAATTCTCTTTAACACCGATAGTTGAGAGGTTTGACAGCACTCACATATCTGCACCATAAATATGAAGCGACTGCCAGCAGCTAGCTCGCTAAGTATAAAGACTGGGAACAGCTATGGCTTTTCCCAAAGTTAACACAATGCACTCACAAGAATCTCTATAGCTCACTAACTAACACCTTATTTCTATATATAATAGGGTTTGTGTATTCAAACAGGACCATGATTCTTTTGGATTGTTCCTATGCTATAACTGTGCTTTTATTCAGTGTTATCACTCCAAGCGTAGTTTAAATGCAGAATTGTGTCTCAAAATTATAAAATGAACAAGCTAAATATGCAACAGAAATACAGTTTTAAAGCCATATCTTGTTTTGACCAAGCTGCAATGAGAAAAACAGCAGTATAACCAAGAAAAACACTGATTAAAAAGCCAGTGTATTGGTCTAACGCAGAGTCAACCACTTGTGCCAAAGTCAACAGCGCTTCAGCACCAGTGTGCAGGAAGTGCGCTTTGATAGGAAGAATAACACAGCGGCTACTTTCTGGCAGCTCCGGTGGGAAGAGCCTGTGCTTGGATGTTTCACAAGGTCCTGATGGGCCCTTGCAATAAAACAAAGATAAGAGCGGGGCCGCACTGAGCTCCTGTATCCCTCACTGCAGCTTTGGTTTCCTCCTGACCTCTCTTACATGCCTGCCATCTCCCCTGCTCTAGACAGTGATAAGCTGGACAATGAAGGCTGTTAGCCTGCAATAAGAGACAAGGAGAAAGGCTCCCCATGCCACCACAACACAGACTGAGTGATTGATTGCCCAGGCGTAAAGGACTTAGGTGATGAATTGTACCTGAAATAGTCGGATTAGGGCTGTATGAACTGTACATCTTTTACATTTGAAGCTTTTATTGAGGTTTTGGGATAAACTGTTTTAATGTCTCTTCATCGCACTTAATAATGTTATAAATTAATTCAGACAACAGGTGAAATTATTTTGTAGACTAATGGATAAATAGGTGAAATTAAATATATTTTTTAATACTTCTTAAAGTAAATGTTAATGCAAAAATGTGTTAAAATGCTGTTTTAAATACAGAAATGTACTGATTTTCTCAGTAGAATTGTATATCATTCAAATTGAATATTTGAAGGTTTGTGGCTGACAAAACAAGACAATTAAAGACTTGGACTTTCAAACACCCGAAGGATGTCATTTCCCTATTTCTGAAATGTAATAGACCAAACGATGAATTGAGAAGATAATTGTTTTTTGCAGACCTAGTAACCACTGGAATCTTATTCTAGAAATACTGTCTTGTAATTATATTAGTATAGCATATGTTTTACATGCAACTGTGCAGATATACTAGATATATAAACACAATGGATATTTACGCAAAAAAAATGGGATTTAGAACTTGAATGTCAACAATGTCAACTGTTTGGTACAGTCATAATGAGATGTGTGCTTTTAAGGTCAGTAGGCATCTCTGGTCTCCGCAGAAGTCGAGGGATAAACTCTACAGCTACCAAGTGAATTGCCAAAGTGTTTACCTGCGGTGACTGTGTCTCTCTCCTTTAAACTTTGCTCTTCTACACTCGCTCTCAGCTGGATTTCAAAACGCCTAGAGAAGCCTTCCTTGGGTTTCCAAAGCGACTGCAGCAACAGGGGCTTCTCGTTGTCTCCCACCACCCGGAAACACTCCCTCTTCCACTGGTTGTCTGCGCCCGTCTGTCCAATCACATCGCAAAGCACGTAGTCGCTGGGGTCTTCTTTCTCCAGGCAGTACCTGAACAAAAACAGGTTGAATTTTAGACAGGAGGACTTAGCTTTGTGGTGGACATTAAACCATTTATTGGGTCAGTCCACAAACTTTGTCCAGACTGAATTATATCAACAACTATTACATGTTAATGTATTACATTTGGTACAGATATTCATGCTTCCCTCAAGATGAATTGTAGTAAATGTTGTGATTGCTGATAATACTCAAATGCTACTAGGCTGAATTGAGATGGTAAACTTGATACACATTGTACCCAGCAAGTTAGCATTTAGCTTGACATATCGATTAAAAGAGCATCTAGAATGACTGTACGTTTTAGTTTTTGATGAACTGATTAAGCATTTAGCTCATAAAACTAAAGAAAACAGTGAAATCTGCTCATCCATTTTTGGGAGCTCAAATAACTTAAGTGCTTGTTTTCTCAACCAAAAGTTCAAAACCTTAAAATGAATATGGAGTCAGTGTGCAACTATAGTTCTTATTTCAGTTCTACTTCCAGATATCAGATCCTCACTACAACTATTGTTGTGTGTAACTTTTCTTGCATTTCATACATTATCTCAGATTTAGAATATGCCCTGCACTTTAGAGAAACTTCTCACCTCTCCAGGGCCTCCTTCACCAGCTCCTTTGCACTGGACTGTATGGTGGCCAGCACGCTCTTGTAGTGGGTCCCTTGACAGATGTCGCTGCCGAATATCTTCAGGATGCCGGGGACAGACATTTGGCTGGACAGCTCTGCAGGGTCGTCTGCAGACTGAAGGCTCCCGCTGCCCTGGCCACGGCGGCCACTGCAGGGGCTTTGGTTGAAAACAGATGAAAGCCTGTTGTTGTTGTTGTGGCGGCGGATTTTGCTCTTGGCCGGCTGCCGAACACACACGCTTTCTGTGGAGCGGACGGTGGTGTCCGATTGGTTGGACCTAACAGGGGACATAGAAGACAACAAACACTGTTTAGTGGCAAGGCTTAAATAAACACATGGAGTAATAAGTCCTATACGTGTGTCTAGAAGTGGCTTCATTTATATCCAGACAAGAGCTGCAACAACTCAATATATCAATTAGATCCATTACATTTGACAGACAGCCTTAAGTACTAGATACTTTACATTTGCAGATAAATAATACAAAATGTTTTAAATCAAGTAGATGATAATAAAGTTAAATCTTATATTAGTAGTTCAAATGAGCTACACAACTGCAACATGAATCATCTTAGTCCAGGAATTAGATTATGAAAAGGGCCATACTGCATAATGAGTACTTTAAGTATATTTTTAATATGTACACTTTTGCACTACTCACTATTAAATGCATGACTTTTTATGTACCAGACTATTTGATTACTATTTGGACTTATAGTGAAAGCATAACATCACAGTACTGTTTCCTCAGGCTGTGTTTATATCTTCTTCAGCATGCTAATTACAGGGCTGTTAAAGGTAAATGAGGACTTACTGCACAGACCCATTGCTGGGTTTCCTCCCCAGTTTTGCCAGTCGCTTCTTTGGAGAGCGGATGAGTAAACCCACCGGGAAGTTTAGGGCTTGTTTATTTACGTGGCTGCTTCTTTCCTCCGAAATCATTTTGGTTTTGAATTCACGTAAACCAAACAAAATGACCGTAACTGTTGGGAAAATGACCAGAATATAGCATTCTTTGCCTCAAGCTAGGTGATGAAAACTTTACTTTTTTCCAAGGGAATAGTCCACTTCCACCTCCGAAGAAATACCCTTATCAAATCACAAAAAGGTGAACAAATACTCCAATATTATCTTTGTAACGGTATTCATTAGGTAAACAATTGGAGTTATATATAAAAAAAAAAGTTAGCTTGTTACATTCCGACACACGTTAAAATCAAAAGAGCGCCAGTGGGTTTAATACTTCCCATAAAATCTGTTTTCTTCAAGAGAAAATCCAAACTGAGACGATTATTCAGCAGAACAAAAAGAAGTAGAGACATTTCCACACACCGTTTGTCCGTTTCTGACTGGCAAGGGACAGAAACAAGTGAAAAAGCAGCCCCGGCGGTACATGATAACAACCGTGAGATCCGTTAACTGACTTGGAGCGGACTGAATGAAGAGAGAGACCCGCTCTGCTGCTGGAGGCACGAGCTACTGCAGCTGACGTCACTGCGGCGTCTCGAGGGAGGCGGGACAAACACACACATACACACTCATACAGACCGTTCTTATTATACATCCATGATACAGACATACACACTGGACCCATTAATTATACATAAGGAGGAGGACCAAAGGTTATTCCGAAGATCTACTTGGTGTCCTCATTATTATAAGAACATGTGTTATATTATTTAGATTGTACATCAAAAAAGAAAACATAATTTAAGTAATTGGGATGCAAGTAATCACAAATAATTTGTCCTAATGGTAATGTTTTGCATCACACTTGTAGCCAACCTATGGATGTATAGAGAACTATTCAGTTACAAACGCTCCTCTGCTGCCCCCTTCTGGCCTGGACCGGATCTAACATCAGGTACAGTTTGTCATTAAAAAAGAAATATAATAGTATGCCATAGAAAGTAATATTATACAAATATTTAAAAAAAAATTATACAAAGTAAAGAAATCTTGAAAAAGACCACGATTGTAAGTATATAAAAGGTCTAGCATATAAAAATCAATAGTGTAGTTTTCCATAAAAAGGTCATTACATAGTTTAAAATATACACACATATGAATAACATATTGTTAATGTTATCGTATTGTCATTCTCTTAGTGATTTAAACAAAATCCATACTATTAACCTTAATCAGGTTGCAGTTGTGACATGTTTTAGCAATACAGAGGCCTAAAATGGTTCTTATATTTTTTTCCTTTTTTACCGGAGCGAAGCCGATAAGATCCTGTGCATTTTCGGTTTATGTAGATCCTTAGATAGGGAGGAAGAGCACCAATAATTATATATAAGGATGTGCCAGTGTTTAAGTCTACGCATGCCTTTTAAGGTGAGTTCATTTCTGTGTTTTGGGAAAAATATATATTTACAATATGATAATATATCTTATAATTAATCATAATAATAATATAAATAATAATAAACAATTGTCTCTTTTGTTAGACCACAGAAATCAAAAGACTAATTGATGTTACATTTCAACCTTCTCAGGACATGCTTTACATATTATATTCCGTGTCAAAAAATGTATTCAATCAGAATCAGTATCAGAAACAGGTTTATTACCAGGTAGGTTTATACTTACGAGGAGTTTGACTAGGTGTCGTGGTGCATACATACATAGTAAAACAACAATTAAAACACAGATAGAGAACTAGAAAAAATTTAAAAAATAATACAAAATATAGTAAAATACAAATATAACATAATTTGAAAATGACACCTGTATTATCAGTTCAACTGACGTGTACAACTATATATAACCAAATTCTCCCAAGGGCTATTTCAGATGTATTTATTTATTCAGAAATGTAAATCACTGATGACAATATCACTTGTCCTTTCTGATGAGGTGTATGCAGTGGTGACCTGTAGGGGGCAGTGCAGTGGTGACCTGTAGGGGG
>CALSBZ010046842.1:1101429-1112685 GCA_943591055.1 Gobionotothen gibberifrons | reverse complement strand
TGCGCTTAATAGTCCGGAATTTACGGTACTTACTATGTAAGTAAGTACATGTTTTTTTCTGATGGAGTAATAGAAAACTATTTTTGCCACAAGGCAAAGCAAGTTGATTTATATAGCACCTTTCAGCACACGGCAATTCAAAGTGCTTTACAAAATAAAATAAAAGCCATTTAAGAAGAAATACAGCAGAAACACATTATGAAAAGGCATTTAAAAACAGGCATTAAAAAGCAAAGATAATAAAATAAACACAACATGTATAGAATATATGAATAAAAGCCATACTGCAGTGTGGATATAAACAGCTCAATCAAAAGCAGCGGCAAAAATATCCGTTTTCAGTCTGGATTTGAAAGTAGTAAGAGTTGGAGCGGACCTGCATGTTTCAGGGAGTTTGTTCGAGATAGTCGGGCATAGTAGCTAAACGCTGCTTCTCCATGTTTAGTTCTTACTCTTGGAACAGAGAGCAGACCCGTCCCAGAGGACCTGAGACTCCTGGATGATCCATAGTTATGCAGGAGATCGTTAATATCATTTGGTCCTAAACCATTCAATGCTTTAAAAACCAGCAGCGGTACTTTAAAATCAATGATTTGACAGACTGGAAGCCAGTGTAAAGACTTCAGAACTGGAGTGATCTGATCCACTCTTTTAGTGTACAACTGAAATATAAGTTATTACATTCACTAGACCTCTTTCTGGGGAAGCATTTGACTGAAGGTAGACCTGTCATCAGACCGGAGGATGTCTAAAAGTAATCACAATCGAGTATTGATCTGCTTTTTTTGTATTTTCAGATAAGATGGGCTCGAAGCGTCGCTTGTCAGACATCATCAGCCTGCTGGTCAGCATCTATGGCAGTAAGGACATCTTTATAGACGAATACAGAGCCGTGCTGGCAGACAGACTGCTGCACCAACTCAACTACAACACCGCCAGGTACACCTGAACATCACTCTTTTCTGTGCTATTCTACCCATACAGATGATACACATTAAGAGCAAAAATGCTTTAGTACATACTGCTCTTCCAAATATATATATAGAGCAAACAAAAACAGACTCTTTACAGAATCCTCCTGTGTAATCAGCACAAAAAACAGCTTAAAAAACAACGGGACAATGTGCTACAGATACATTGTAATATGAGTTGTATGCTATTTAACAGATTCAGAAATCAGCTTTATTGCCAAGTACTTTTTTCTTTCGACTCAAATTAGGGATCTCTCTGATTTATTACAGCAGTAACAGTGGAACTTTATTCCAGTTGGAAAAAGCCCTATAGATTATAGTTTCCTACGTGGGTTTTCACATTAAAGAAATGGATTTTTTAGTTTTAACATCAGAAAAAAGTACTGCAAGTACTGCATCCAACAAATATAAATAGATATTATTAATAGGACTTTAACTTAGTGGTATTTGCAATTATGTACAAGTTGGAAATGGGTATTTACTTAAAACAATACAGAGCATTTCCGCAGCTTTAGGTAATATCTTAAATCCTAGATTCTTAAACATAGTTTGAAACGTACTGTGTCCAAAGTGTTCTTTTGATGGTTTTTGTTCTCTGTTGTGTTTGCAGAGAAATCCGTAACGTGGAGCTGCTGAAGCTCCGGTTTGGAGATTCCCACATGCATTACTGCGAGGTCATGCTGAAGGTAAACACACTGTAATCTCAGCGTGGATCGTACACTTTACATCTGCGGCAGATATACTCATTTAAAGACAAGAGCCGCGTTCACACCGCATTACTTTTCCCACTTTAGTTCCGAAATGTCGCGTTCACACCAAAAAGAGCCGGAACTAAAATGAGTTAATCAGAACCTTTTTTACACCCTTTTTTGCTGCTAGAGAGCAAGGACTTTCGTGGGAGAAAAAGGTTCCTATGTCTCATTAGCATTAGCCCAGCGCACAAACACAGAGAGACTAACTTATGGCAACACAAAATAAAACATGGGAGCGGTGGAGATGAGGAGGTGTCGCCGTTCTGGCGATTTACTCGGAAGGCTTCAGTAGAAGCTGCTGGGAGTCCCAGCAGCTTCTACTGAAGCCAGTCCCCTACTCCGGGGACTTCCGGCTGGGGACTTCGGGTGTCAATATACGCCGTGAAGTTGTTGCGGCCTGCCAGTAAACCCAAAGCAGAAGAAGAAGTGACGTCAGCGGATTCATTTGTCCAATCCTCCCTCAGGGACTTATTCCGGTGTGAACGCGATCTGTACTTAGTTCATGAGAACTAAAGAGTTCTCATGAACCTTTGAGGGAAAAGTACTGCGGTGTGAACGCGCCTATTGCCTTATTCTTTTTTTATTTAGTAGTATTTGAATATGTTGGTCAGAAAACGCATGACATCAGGTTCAGGTTATTTATTGGTGCGCCTACGCTAGAATTAAGTTGACAACAATGATTCCACTAAGTTCGTTTTAGAAAAAGGAACTAAATTAATGGACTGATAAAAAAAAAAAGGAATTTCATTAAACAACTAACTAGAGAACTATTTTACTCTATTTTTGGACTTATTAAAAAGAAATGTCATTAATTAACAAAAAAAGGTAACTTAAACAACTTACTAAGACAATAGCAGAAAATAATAAATTCAATTAACAGAAATAATCAACCAAATAAAATGAATCGTTGCTCAATTAAGCAACTACTTAAAATGACATCTGTTTTGCTTGGCCCACACACCTTCCTTCCTCCTGTCTCAGGACATGGCGGACTCCCGGAGGATCAACAGTAACATCCGGGAGGAGGAGTCCCGTCTGAGCGAGGAGGAGCAGCCCCCCCTCTCCCTGTCCTCCATCATCCTGTCCTCCGAGTTCTGGCCTCCGCTGAAGGAGGAGAAGCTGGAGCTGCCCCCCGTCGTCTGCCAGGCCATGGAGGCCTACACCCACCGCTACGAGAAGCTCAAGGTGGAGCTCACAAACCGTCACATTAGATTAGAACAACTGTATTGATCCACACATTTGGTAAACAAACAGTATAAATAAACATATGTTTGTCTCCTGTTTCAGGCCATGAGGACGCTGAGCTGGAAGCCTCACCTGGGCTCCGTCACTCTGGACCTGGAGCTGGAGGACCGCACCCTCACCAACCTCACCGTGTCCCCCATCCACGCTGCCATCATCCTGCACTTCCAGGACAAAAGTACGATCTGTCATGTCCTGGTTTCTCCCCTGCATTTGCTGGATTCTTTTTTCTTATGCACAAGACATTTGAAAATGAATAACCTGGCCAGAAGATTTTCTACAAAGCCTCATGCTGTCATCTTGTTTTGATTAATTTATTAGAATTTTTTTAAACAATAAAATCCTAAATAATTGAGATATTTACGCACAAATAATTAAAGGTCCCCTATTATACTGTTTTTCATTACTTTATTATAGGTCTCAGATATATACAAAACATGTCTCGAAGCACCAAACAGATCATTGCAGCATCCCATAATCCCCTCTGTTTCAGCCCTGTTCCAAAAGTGCTGACTCTCTGTCTGTTACTTTAGATGAAAATAAGGAGCCCCTCCCCACGCCCCTCTGAGAGATATTTGGTTAAAAAGAACACAATAGGCGCATTCACACCGCAGTACTTTTCCCACAAAGGTTAATCAGAACTCTTTAGTTCTCATGAACTAAGTACAGATCGCGTTCACACCGGAATAAGACCCTGAGGGAGGATTGGACAAATGAAGCCGCTGACGTCACTTCTTCTTCTTCTGCTTTGGGTTTACTGGCAGGCCGCAAACAACTTCACGGCGTATACTGCCACCCGGAGTCCCCGGCCGGAAGTCCCCGGAGTTAGGGACTGGCTTCAGTAGAAGCTGCTGGGACTTTTTTGGAGTTTTACGGGGCGTGGTTTGCATTCCGCCCAGCCAATCAGACATAGGAACCTTTTTCTCCCACGAAAGTCCCTGCTCTCTAGCAGGGACGGAAAAGGGGGTGAAAAGGTTCTGAGGAACTCATTTTAGTTCCGGCTCTTTTTGGTGTGAACGCGACATTTCGGAACTATATCGGAACTAAAGTGGGAAAAGTACTGCGGTGTGAACGCGGCTAATGGTGCTCTAGGAGGAGAGTCAGGTGATAAGGTGGGGGGGGTTACCTTGGTTGGTTATTGGCTAATGGTTACACAATCCAAAAACACATCACAAAGTGGCCAAACTCTGATCAGCTCATTTTCAGACAGGATTTTATATAAATGGATCAGGACAAAAAGTGAGCGAATATTTTTTTCCTGAAACTTGTCGAATCTCATATCTATGTATAAAAGTGGATTTTGCATAATAGGTGAGCTTTAACAGAAAAAACACTGAGTCTACATTTAAATCCGTATAAGCTTTTTTATGCATTTATAAAGAACCCCCCCCCCCCCCCCCGATGTCAAATGTTTTTTGTCCTCGTCAGGTTCCTGGACGCTGGAGGAGCTGAGCGTGAAGCTGGGGGCCCCGAAGGAGCTGCTGCACAGGAAGCTGGCTCTGTGGCAGCAGCACGGCGTGCTGAGGGAGGAGACGGGGGGGCGCTACTACGTGGTGGAGACGGGCTCGTCCAAAGAGAAGATGGACAGGGGGGTGATGCTGATCGACAGCGACGAGGAGAGAGACTCCAACACCACCACCCAGTCGGAGCAGAGGGAGGAGAAGCTGCAGGTGAGCATCACTCAGCTTCATATCCTGCTCTCATTCAGCACACATCTTCTCCATATCAGAGAGCTGTGTCTGATCTCGGGTTTCTGGGTAGACTTTCTTTAGATTAACCTGCACATATTATTGTAAGAAACGGTTATCTGGAAAATTGCATCATTTCTTTGCTTGATGGCGTGGAGAGCTTGGTTACC
Source organism: Gobionotothen gibberifrons (assembly GCA_943591055.1). Classification (NCBI taxonomy): domain Eukaryota; kingdom Metazoa; phylum Chordata; class Actinopteri; order Perciformes; family Nototheniidae; genus Gobionotothen; species Gobionotothen gibberifrons. The sequence continues at coordinate 1,107,862 of CALSBZ010046842.1, read as the reverse complement.
ATGCTGTGCCTCTTGATCTGGAAGTCTCTATAACCACACTTATTTAAAATATCTAATAATTAGCAGATTTTTTTCTTGATAAATCAATGAAATGCTATTGAATAAACTGGCAGACTGTCAACATTTCCATTCCAGTTTCTCAAATTCAAATGTGATTTATATATAGTGAGTAATTATTATTATGGTTAGCAATTCATTTTCTTTGGTTCGTCTTGAACCACTGCAAACAACACGCACAGATTCAATGGCAATGTGTTTCTGATCTTTTAGCTATATTGAATGTCATTTTTGATATTTGGTCACCACGTTCACAGGTGAATGGCAAGAATAGTAAGCATCCAGGTATCATTGTAATTTAATAATTGAAATATACAGGTGAATTACCCTCATGTATAAATGATACATACAATGATGTCCTAATTAAATGCATGATTCATGTTAATAGAGATACAAAATGCATGACAAAAATAGCCCCAAAACATTTTAAAGTATTTATTGTTGATATATATTATATTAAAAGGTGCACATTTTCACACCACAACTTCTCTATGGGATAAATAAAGTATAATGATTCTGATGATGGTCAAGACATTACAAAATACTGATAGAAAATAGTGCAAGTGACATAATGGTGCCAGTTAAATGCAGGAATAAGTAGGATAAATAATATATAAAGTTTGAATGGCTTATAGAGTTTCACAAGTCATGTTTGTGTAAAGCTCCCATGTAGTTTAAAATAAGAATCAACCATAACTTCTGAACCCCCCCCTCTCTGCAGTTGTTCTGGGCCTACATCCAAGCCATGCTGACTAACCTGGACAGCATGACGCTGGACCGCATCCACACCATGCTCCGGATGTTCGTCGCCACGGGACCCGTCGTCACGGAGATGGACATTAATGAGCTGGAAGGCTTCCTGCAGAGGAAGGTGAGGGAGCATCAGCTGCTGGTGTCTATTGGCGTCTACAGGCTCCCCAAAGCAAACTGAGGGGGGGGGGGGAGAGTGTGACAGCAGTACTAAAGGTGCTGATTGCAGCTATAAAAATGACTTTGTTGTGCAGACAGACTTGTATCTGATTAACTGACATTTATGTGACAAGCTGAAAGAATTAATTAACTTCAGAGTTATTTTCATCAGCGTGTCAAACTGGATTTTCACGTGATGTATGAATGCAGCATTTTCTTACTGGGTCATTCCTCTGAAAAGTTGGATTTCAAAATAAAAGCACTTCCACTCAGTGCAGTGTTTTGATGCTGCTTCCACATTGCTGTGATTACTGGTGTTGAACACAAATGTATTGTTAATATTAAAGCTTTTTAATGTCTCCTGTGTGTGTCTACTTCAAATGACCCAGGAAGGACACTATATTTGTACTTACTATGGCGTTTAAACAATGCTCAATCGGTAAGGGGCCTAAGTATGCTAAGAAAATATCCCCCTCACCATTACACCACCACCACCAGCCTGAACCGTATATACAAGGCAGGATGGATCCATGCTCTCATGTTGTTCACGTGAAATCCAGACACTACGGTCCGAATGTCGCAGCAGAAATCAAGACTCCTCAGACCAGGCAACATTTTTCCAATCTTCTATTGTCCAATTTTGGTGAGCCAAAAGTGGCACCTGGTTTTCTGCTGCTGTAGCCCCTCTGCTTCAAGGTTCCACGTGTTGTGGTTCAGAGAGGGTCTTCTGCTAGGGATGTCCCGATCACCTTTTTTTGCTCCCGATCCGATTCCGATCATTTGATTTTGACAATCTGCCGATACCGATTTTTCCCGATCCGATCTTTATGCAATGCATTAAGAGAAAAAAAAGCATTCAAGTTGTCCCTTAAGGTTACTTTTTTATTTAAATGACAGTACCCAACTACCCATTCTATCCAACATGGATATGGCTTCTTTTTTTCACAGCAGCATTGGATCAGTTCAGTTGTGCAGCATTGGATCAAAACAAAATAAAGCTCATCAGTGCTCGTTAGCTTACTGCTACTATTAGACACTGCGCCCACTCAACCAGGTCTATGAAAACAAGCCCCAAAGAAGCAACACATACATGATGTGTAATTTGAAACCAAAACTAAGGCCTCAGGATGACTTTAAGACTTGAACATGGTCATTTTTGTTTTGTAACATTAAATAAATGTAAACAAAAATTTTAAAAAAAATTCCGATCCCCGATTTTTTTCTCCCGATTCCGATCTTTTGAAAATCACGTGATCGGCGCCGATCCCCGATCGCGTGATCGGATCGGGACATCTCTATCTTCTGCATACCTTTGTTTCAACGAGTGGTTATTTGAGTAACTGTTGCCTTTCTATTGTCTTTAACCAGTCTGGCCATTCTCCTCTGACCTCTGGCATCAGCAAGGCCATTCCCCCCAGAGAACGGCCGCTCACTGGATATTTTCTCTTTTTGGGACCATGTTCTGTAAACCCTATGATTGTGGGTGATAATCCCAGTAGATCAGCAGCTTCTGAAACAGTGAGACCAGCCCGTCTGGCACCAACAACCATGCCATGTTGAAAGTCCCTTAAATCACCTTTCTTCCCCGTTCTGATGCTGTGTTTGAACTTCACCATGTCTACATGCCTAAATGCATTGAGTTGCTGCCCTGTGATTGGCTGATTAGATACTTGCGTTAACGAACAGGTGTACCTAATAAAGTGGCCAGTAATTAAATTCAATTGAGAATGATGCTGGAAAACATTTGTTTTCAACTTTTAGGAGTATCTGAGTCTTATTTTTAAGGAAGTGGTTATTTTCTTAAGATGAAAAAAATCGACATACAAACTGAGTCTGGATTTATTGCTTTATTTGGATTTGGACACATTTGCTAGGCAACAGATTTTTATTAAAAAAACAACAATAATATACTAATGAACATTTTGGGCCTGTACTGTGTTACACACACACACTAGTCTTGGATTACAGGCCTCACTAACTGAAATAAGGCTGACCCATCACACAGGTTAGTGTGAGGTTACACTTTAGTAACAACTGCACCCAGTTCCCTTTCAGTGGTAAATACGTTTACTGTATTAAGACAAAACTAAAAACTAAAACATTGGCACATAACAGTGGTTTACTAGTGCAAAGTTAAAGGACCGTACCGGAGATTAGATGTTTTAGCTCATACACCACAACCACACACTTTTAATCCACATCTAAAAATAGGGCTGCCTAATATATCTATATTATATCAATATTTCGACAACAGACTCCATATCGTGTTGTAAAGGCTGCGTCACAGTAAATGTATGTACTTTCCTAGGTGTTATATTGTTTCCTTTTAACTACTAATTCATTCAATCCATTTATAATTATTGATCAAAAATCTATATTTTGTGAACGTAGTCATTATCATCACAATACCCCGGGTACAAAGATATTTGATTTGGTTTTCATAAGACATCTTTACGATTTGTTTCGTTGATAAAAGGTAACAATTTGATCTCTGCAATAACCATCACAGTTGCAAGGGGAAAAAAGCCAATTGAGTTACTACATTTCCACTTGGACTTTTGCTTTGTGTTCTGGAATCTTTTGAGAATTGTTGGTAGGACTTAATTGCCACTTCCTGTGTACATTTTGTATTATAAAGAGCACTTGGTAATTGTGCGTAGTTTTCCCGTACATCAGGCGCAGACAACACTGTCATGTAAAGGGCTTAAAGTGAGTCTCATAGCAGTCACTTCCTGTTGCTTGCTCGTGGAGCCATCACTACGAGTACATATTGACATGTAGATGTCTTCAGGTCTGTCTTATATCCGTCATCTGGTGAGGCAAAACACATACTGTGAAAGAAAGCGCACTACGTTTCATGGCATCTGTCCAATAGCTTTAAACATTTCTTGTGTTCAAGTTGAAACGTTATGTTGGCAGCAAAGGAAGGTGAGAGGTCACCCAAACGTTGAGATAATCTTGCACGCCTGAATATCAACATTTCAAATTAATCTGAGCTTTAATTTGTGGAAACTATGTTGAAAATTTGTTTTGGATTAAATAAAACATCTGGTAGCATCACCTGGGAAATATTTCACCAATGTCATTTTAAATGAATCTAGAAACTAATTAGCAGGTTAAAAGACTTTGAAAAGTTATTAGTAGAGTCCCGTTACAAACAAAAAAAGTGTATGCAAACACTGATCTATAGATAGATTTTCAACAGCAAATCTGAGCATTTATTTCTAGAGCTGTCTGACTTACCAAGAAAGTCTCCATCTGCACGGCAGCGGAGCAAAATATAGGAAACGCTACAGCAATCCTATTTATTTATTTTATACTACTACTTTACTTTTTGTGTTCCTATTATCCTTGTGTGAACTCTTACCTGTGTTTCACTCTTATTTCTGCTCTGACACGCTTTGTGTTTTTCTAATGAGCTAACAGTCTTGGCTATGCTCTGCAGCTTCAAAATAGCATCTACAATGTGATTGTGGTAGTAAATGGGCTAAAGTTTCACAGAAAACCCCCAGAAGGATCCTTTAACTCGTTGACCCTCCAGGCTGCTACATGCAGTCAGTGCTGACAGACTGTAAACCCTCTGCCTCAGGTCCCCTCTCCACCTGCAGCCAGTGAACGCCACACTTCCAAACGTCTGCAGTTTGACACGCAGAGACTTTTCTCCTAAGGCACGTTTTCCCCCCCATCTTGTCTGAATGCTCTTCGTGGTAGAGTCTGTTCAGCAGCATTTCTTCGCTCTCTTACGGCGGTCCCGGTCTCGGTGGGAGTTGATGTTCACCGTGTCTTTCTCCCGCTCTCGCTCCCGCTCCGCTCGGTTCTGGCTCTGCTTCTTGGCCCGGAGCACCATGTGGGTGAAGGCCATGAACATCTGGACAAAGCAGGACGGGACATTTCAATTAATAGTTTTTCAAATGAAATTAATTAGGATTTTATAGATGGAATATGTGTTTTTTTGTAAGGTAAAAATAATACAAGTAAAAAAAAAAATGTATATATATATATATATATAAACACACCATTTTTTTTTATAATAAACAAAAAATTATTAGAAATAAAAAAAATGCATAAGCATATAGAAAGATTGAACTTAACATTAATATTTATTTTAGGATTGATGTTCTATACATGGGCCAACTACCTGCAAACATGTATATATATATATATAAGTAATGTCGAATACAGTATGGTGACTTTTTATGAAATCATTTTGAAGTTACCTCTTCCACGTTTATGTTTTCTTTGGCACTGGTCTCGAACACCCGAACCCCCATTGACTCCCCAAAACGCATTGCATCCTGGGTATCCACCTGTCTCCGGGTGGGGTCGTCACTTTTGTTTCCCACTAAGAGAGGAACAGGGGGAATTATACATGACTATTTTTCAGGACAGGAACAATTTCAACGTTTTATTATTATTTTCATCTCATTGCATGAAAAGACTAACACAAACTGGGACTTGGAATTGGAATTAAAATGGTTTCTCTAAAATCATCATTTCCTTTTCTATGCAATTCTCATAGATAAAGTGAGAAAACAAATTAAAAGATAGTATACACAATACTAACTTAAGGATAATTTGTTTTCTCACTTTATCTATGAGAATTGCATAGAAAAGGAAATGATGATTTTAGAGAAACCATTTTAATTCCAATATTAGCTTTGTGATGGATGCAGCAGTGGAGCCTCCAGTGGCCCTTCAATGAACTGCAGTGTCTGCCACTATGTCTGAGCCTGAGATCACATGAAACACACTTTAAACTGAAATAAATACGGTGGACTCACCCAGGATCTTGCAGACGTTGTCACAGTTCTGGGAGATTTCGTTTAACCACCTCTTAACATTTACAAAAGACTCTGGATTTGTCACATCGTAAACTATAATGACCCCGTGGGTGTTTCTGTAGTACCTGCGCAAAGAAAGATGATTTCATGAAGTGATACACCATGGGGCTCAAATGCAAGATGAAAAGACAAAACAAAAAAAATGGAAGGATCTTGTAAACTAGATATACGAGGAGAAAGTTAAAAAAAAAACATGTTTATATCCTTGGTGAAAGATAGAAAGAAATGTGAAAATTAAGATGAGAATAAATTACATAAAATGATTTTCACTGCTTTCTTTCTTTTTCTTCCTTAAATCTGTTGTTATTTTATGTATTTATTTGTTGTGTATGCCCTGTAACAATATCATTTATTTAAAAAAAGAAACATTTACAAAAAAAAAGTGTGGAAAATTGCTGAATATAAAAGCAGTGTTGTTGCGTGTGGGATTATTACGTTGAGGTGATGGTTCTGAACCTCTCCTGTCCCGCTGTGTCCCAGATCTGCAGCTTCACCCGCTCTCCATCAATGTCCACGGTGCGGATCTTGAAGTCCACCCCGATGGTGGTGATGTAGCTGCCTGCAGGAGAGGAGCGTAAAGCATCAGACCCACAGAGACAGACTGTGCTGACCCACAGAGACAGACT
>CALSBZ010046842.1:1053275-1101419 GCA_943591055.1 Gobionotothen gibberifrons | reverse complement strand
CCCACAGAGACAGACTGTGCTGACCCACAGAGACAGACTGTACTGAGGCTGTACTGACCCACAGAGACAGACTGTACTGACCCACAGAGACAGACTGTAGCATCTGGAGCGCCTGACCTGTATGCACTCATCCATTCCTTACCATAAAGACAGCAGACACTAGCTGTGACATTTACATTAAGATAAGACCCTGACATTAGAGGTTTCTCAATACTCTAATTTCCCCCCCTCGACTCCTCGGTCCTCCGGTAGTGACCCGGAAATGAATTTCAGCACGCCATGTTGAAGGACATCTCATTTCTCTAAATGCACATCGAGGACCGAGGATCGAGCGTCGAGGAGGCTCTCTGGAGGAGCTATAACCGAGGAGACACTGATGGTTCCTCCACGGCTCCTCCGCGGATGCATTTCCGGGAACAGAGATGTTTCAAAGAGTCGTGACGCACGGCCGGACTTATCTCAGCCAATCACAGCTCTGCATGCATCCCCTGGATATTATTTTAGTAACTGCTTTTCATGTTTCCAGAGAGAACAGCTGTGAGGTCCGTGCAGAAAGCAGAGCAGTGTGTATAATATATATCACTCGGTGTAACAGGCCTACTCTCTTTATTTGCTGTAGTTTAGTAGATATCTACAAACAAAGAGTCGATATTTTTCTAAGACCATTTAGTGCTTCACATAATAAAATACACAACGGCTGTAGCCTGATTATGCTTTAGGAGCTGTAGGTGTGTGTGGTATAGTGTGTAGGTGTGTGGTACAGTGTGTAGGTGTGTGTGTTGTACAGTGCGTAGATGCGGTGGACAGACAGGTCTCAGTTGGTTTGGTGTCCTCCGCTTACTTTTAATACTTGTAAATACAACTTTTGGCCCGTAATTTCAATTCCCCATTTCAGCGACCAGAGAGAGGGGGGGGGGGATATATCCAGTCTCTGATTGTGTTACGTTGTTATGAGAGTGCTCTCATACTTGTTTGATTCTGAAATTGTATATTTATATAAATATATGTGTGTGTATATGTCTGCATCTGTAGCCTCTCATTGTCTCATTATACCGCACTGTGAATGAATTAAAAGTAAACATATAAGTGGTCATGAACACATCTGTCCATCAGACAGAGGGCTGCTGTGCCTCCTGTCATCATTAATGGACGTCTCTTTAAAATGACCGCTCAGAGGAGAAGAGTTCTCATTTCTCTAACCGCCTGCTGCTTCCCCTCCTCTCTCCTCGGTTCCCCTCCTCGGCTCCTCCGCTCGCATCTCCTGTGGGCGGCACTAAGTCTCGAAGATAGGAGTCGAGGAGGGGAAATTAGAGAATTGAGAAACCTCTATACACAGGCGTTTAAGGGAATAACTATTTTCTCCAATCTGGGTTTTCTTTTTGTAGTTTTGTTATTCCAGCAACATGAATAATCAGAAGATCTCACAGATATTGGAAAACCAAAAAGTAAAACATATAGTATTTTATATTATATTCAGCATAATTCAAATGATTAGTTGCAATAAATGTCTACTGGCAACATAAAGGGGGCCTATTATAGGCTAATCATTTGTTCAGTTTCTATGAGCTGTAAGCGCAGTTTTTCTATACTTCACTTATTCTACTGGATTTTCCTTTTTATAATTTGTTACAGATCATACTGGAACCAGCAACAGAAATGCACTGCAGATCTAAGCATGGTAAAGCCTATTTTGGTATGTCCTGTGTGAGTTAAAGACTTCAAAAATATTAATATATAATATTCTTAAATATATAATAAATAATTATGAGCCAACCTATATCACAATAGAATCAATATAAAAATATACACAAAAGACACTTTTATATTCTTTGATGATATACTGTATCACCATAACGCCCAGGCCTTTCCTACAGTAAGTACTTACCGGTATGTTCAAAGGTGTCACAGTGTTGAAAAGGGGAGGGGACATTGGGGGACAGGAGATTTCTTCTACATATACAATTGTTGGGAATGTGATTGGTGGGTCAGAGTAATTACTTACAAAGATCAGAAACTATTTAAGACATGTTTAAAGTTACTGATCATTGCTTGCCTGATTTTGGTCATGTGAAAATAAACCTTGATGGAAGTGTTTCATTTGCTAGTCAGCAAGCTAGGTTTTCAAACATTAAGCTTTGAACAAGTGGGGACAAAAGCCGCCATGCCAAAAAGGGGTGGGGACACTGCATCCCCAGTGTAAATGACACCTATGTATCATTGGCGGCCTCCAAAGAAATTGGCCGGAATTTGCCTGAAAAGCCATAATAATAACCGTGTTGTGTTCTAGACCTCAAAGTGGAAAATGCAAGAAATCCACCAAATGAACATAGCCTTGAATAGTATATGTTAAATATTGAATGACAAACGTTGAGGAAGTCTTTCTATCTACTGACCCCCCACAATGTATTGATGTTGTACAAACGGTTTCCTCCCTGTGGAGCTGCAGACAGGTCAGGACAGCTCTAGCCCAGCAGAGATAAGATGGCTCACCTGATAACATGCTTGTAATTCTCTGCCTCACTGTAGAGCATGAAGTGTTTGGGCATGTAACTGCCACTTGTTTATAATACACAACTGTTTAGTCCACACATTTATCAATTATTACACTATTTATTCTTTTTAGTTTAGATATAAACTTGAGATTATATTGTTTCAATTGATGTTACATGGTTTTTGTTTTAGCAGAGCACTAATAAGTCTTCTCCAAGTGAACTTTGATCCCTTGGATTGGTGTGTTTGGTAGATCAATAAAAGAAAGAAAAGAAAAGAAAGAAAGCTCCCGAGCAGAGCAGCAACATAGCGACACGGTCAGTCATCCAGTGGACATTTTAAGGCTTATCAAATCTATATATTTAAGATCTCAAAATCGTCCCCTTTGGCCCAGATTGCCACTTCTCACACATCCATTCCAGTCTGGTTCTCATTTTCCGTTCCTCTTTTAAACAATCAAGAATCAGGAAAAACAAATGTTTATATATAAATGTATACATTCTTACAGTATTCAGTATTTTTTTCACCTGTAAAGCATTTCATTTAACATTTTGTTCCTATTTTATATGTATATGATGTTATTATTGCTGCACTTTACTTGCATTATTGGAGGAGCCTGGCACTTGGCGCCAAAGCTATTGTGCATATGACAATAAAGCCTTTCAATGTTGATGCTCTCTGGGTATTCCTACTTATAAATACAAGCTCTAGTTGGGAGGAATGTCCTGTCATTGGACTTGCAGCAGAGGTTGGAGACTCACCAGAGAAGGAGTTGTCTGCGAAGCGGAGCAGCAGGCTGCTTTTCCCCACATCTGAGGGAGAAGCACATCAAAGATTAGCTCATAAATAACTGCGTGGAAATGAATGTGACCAATCAGGAACAGACGAGACAGTCATGTCTATTTTTACTATCAGAAAAATCTCCTCCTTCCTGAGTGACAGCAGTAATTAAAACACAGGAGGGGCAGGAAAACCAAAGTGAAACGAAGCGAGATATAAGAACAAAGGATAAACTCAGGCTGGAGAAAAAGACAAAGACATGCTTGTTGAAATAGAGATTACTCTCCTGAAAACTGTTCCGAGAACATTTCCCCGAAAAAACATGTGCTAACTTGTTCAGAAGAGACTTGATCAACCAGAATGACGCAGCTGCATGCTGGGAAATACAGAAACATCAACACAATCTAAGGCTTTCACTAAATGTTGATCAACGTTTCTCTGGTTTATCATTTATATGTGTTCAAGTCAAATGATTATGCTTTTTATTCTATAGACTACTTCGACTATTATGTTCTTATGATGCTATTAAGTTGCAGAACATGATAACTGTTAAACAGAACTACAAAGATGCAGTGTTTGGACCTCAGATGATGCAAAGAAATGCTAATTATATATTACATAATACAAAATAAAATCCATAATTGGTGGAATAACCCTACATTTATCTCAGAGGTTTAATGCTCAGAATGAAATGATGTCTACTTCAGAAACATGTTGCGAGTAGTTTAAAGGATACAAACATAAAGGGTATTTTACTCAAACACATCATTGAATAAACTTTTAATGGTGGTCTTTTTTCCAGAGCTGTTCCCAGTACAGTATACCTCAAAACTACCACAATATGTTACCCATGAAAACTAAAGCATCACTGCAAGATATTTGTGGTAATGCAATGCAATAACTTGGTAAAACAAGTCTAAAACCAGCAGAAGTCCTTCATTGACTGAGTGGCTGTCTTCGGGTGCATGTGATGTGCACGGCACCATCACATTAAACAATCTGAATTACAATATTGATCCTTTAACAGGCAGCCTGAAGAGTCAACATATTATTACATCAATGCCATGAATCAATTAAGCCTGACCTCAGACAATCATTGTAAACCTACGAGTGCCTCTCTGAAAACGTTGTTTAGCAGCGTGGCAGTTTACTGCACTGGTTGGACAGTAGGCGGTTTGAAACTGGGCTGAACCACTGCAGGGCATTTCCTTACAACTTTCAAACTGAGGAAGACAGAGTTTATGATATGTATCGTGTGATCTCGCAATGTCCTGAATCGAGCAAGGTAATGTGATTCATGCACATTTTCAATTGGGTTTATTTAATGGTTTGTCAGCTTTTTTACTTGAAAGATGAGCAAAACCTGCAGGATGTGTTTTTCTCAATCCAAATTGGCATTGCTTCTTTTGTTACTAGTTCCCCTATATTGTCACCAGTCTTGAGTAAAAAATAGTATTTCGGGCAAAATTGTACATTACCATTAACTAAGAAACATACAGCTCAAGTTCTTAATGATGTTGTTTCAATCAAACCAGATTAGCTTCTTTTGTTACTAGTTTATCCAATGTTGGATCAAAAAGGTCAAATTGTGTTTATTTTCTTTGTATAATAACTGGCGTTTTAGGCTTTCATTTATGTGCAAACTAATGACCAAGGTGAAACATACAGCTCATGTTTTGTCAATACAAAATCTACTTTACTTCTTTTGTAACTCGTTTCCCAAATCTCCTTTAATTGTTGGTTTCCTAAGCATTAGAGAAAAACCTTTGGGAACCGCTAACTTGCAAGGTGCACATGAATGCCGTTTCTCTCTTGTGGGACTCCATAAACAACATGCTTTGACGTCAGAGTATTTCATATGAATAAAAACAAAAGGCACTAACTGGAGTCTCCGATGATGAGCAGTTTAAAGAGATGATTGTAGTCCTTCCCCGCCATGTGGAAGGCCTCGCACTGTATTCCCAAGTCAAATCAGTTTCATAAGAGGAGGCAATATTCCTGATCTCCCAGGTGTTTCCTTTTATTATTCCCTCCTTATGCTACGAGCTCAGAGCAGCACAAGACTTTGTCCAAAAATCACAGGCGCGCCAATGAGACGACATTCCAGTTGAATTTTCTCTGCAACTTTTTGGGAGTTTCGGTTCAGAAGTTCACATCATGTCTGTTAGGATTCACGGTGGGAGCACATCCGTTTCTGGAGATGTCTGCATGTATGATTCATGCTGAGAGCGGCCTTAGTTCCAGTTCCACCCGATGACACTCCAGCCGGGGATTTCCAACGGTTTCTACACTAACTCGCTGATTCTCTGACATCCACAGTTGTGTCAGTGAACGGTCTCCTCTCCTTTAATGCAGAGGTCTATGCCTTCAAACCAAAGGATGCATGATGGGGGATTTTGCATCTGGTGGTTGTTGCTCTGACAGCCAAATGGACGGGCGTTTTATTGCCCTGAAATCCGCCACTGCTTACTCATTAACTCCATGCCTTTTTTTTTTTTATAAAAAAGGAGAAGCGAGAATAGGAGACGTTCCTCTTTTTCTCTGCAGTTCAGTCGTGGTTACATCTGCAGAGTTTCATTTGAGCCGCTCCTTTAATTTCAGTCCAGTTCCTCTGCGCGCTGGGTTAAAAGCTAATCCCACATGAGGGGGTTTATTGCTTATTCAGTCCAGGTTTACAAGGTGCTAAACAGAGAAAAGAAACAAATAGGTTAATGGTTAATGTTAAGAAATAGTCCAGTGCTGTAATTAAGAACACATTTGAAATATGTGTACAATTAAGTACAATTTTGACATACTTTACCTAGAATATTTACTACTTGATTAAACTTCCGAGGAAAATATTGTACTTTTTACTCTGACAAAATGGCTACGTTTAGTTTCTTTGAAGATTCAGATTGAAACAAAATAAAACAATGATTTATAATATATTGTATTACATTAATGATTTCTTGGTGAAATCACAAGTTACCTGGCGCTATATAAACTTCCCGAGATAAAACAAATGGACCATAATACTGCCAATACTTTGAATGCAGGAGCAAATCCTTTACGATATGATTGTGTTCTGAGTACTACTAAAATCGCAACTTTTCCTTAGTACTTGTATTTATAGCCAGATGATTTTGAATGTTTGTGATGCACTGAAAGAAGAAGAGTTTGAATATGTGTTTAGAGAATTCACCTCCTTCTTAATGTAAATGAATTATTTAGAAAGATGCTTGGATCAGCTGGAAAATGGATCATCACAAAGCTGAAAACAGGGCTGCTTTTCTGAAAAACTCATAAAACTAACTTTTTACAAGCTACGTGGTTCTCACAGGACAGTGACCACCCTACAAACAGTATAGACCATGATGCATTGCTGCAGATTAAACTAGCCAACAGTTAAAGTAGGTCAAAAACATCTACTGCAGTAAAATGCACCACAAGGCAGCGGTAATATGAATCCAAACATTGACAGACAGGAAACATACTCCTGCACAATCAATACCTTTTTCTTTAACTACATTTAGATGATGCATACTTATACTTAGATGACATTTTGAATGAAAGACTTTGACATGCAGTAGAGTCTTTTCACAGTCTTATGGGTCATTTGAGTACCTGGATACTTCTTCCACCACTGCCCCTGTGATTATCAGTTATTGTTTTATTGTTATATGCACTGTAGCCTATGCCCTTCCTTAGCTCCCTCCCTGCTCCTCAAACAACAGCTGAGTCACTAAATATAACTTCCTCATCCTGCTGAATCCACCCCCATCTTAAAACTTAGCAGGGTTAGCTAGGTAGCACCAACAAAAACAGTCCCTCTGTGTAGCTGCCAATGCGTTTCCATGACTTGCACTAAATAGGGAAGTTCAAAGTGGAGTTTGGCAGGCTTTTCCATGAAAACAGGAAAGGCTGCTGCTGCCATTTGAAATAAGTAAATGGGACTTTGCTAATGGGAGTTAATAGAGACACAATGCGTTACATTTTGCATGGAAACACAAATGGCCGATTATAAAACGTATCAATTAATGATTATCTCTCTATCATAAAAGGTTAACACCTTGAACTATACAATTACAAATGGTGCCAAGTCTCACATTAGCCATCATTCAATTCGGCTTAGAATGATCCCTCATTTGTTTGTGTAAAGTACAGACTTAATTATTGACTTAAAGTTAAGGCATAATTATATATCTGGAAGGGACGAATTGAAGTATAGTAACTACACATTGAGAATATAAGGTTTAATTCGCTTGGCACGGGGTGTGAGCACTTAAAGTGAATATGCAGATTTGTTTCCAATATTTTGAACGCAGTCTGGCGTAAATGTCTAACAAACACCAGAGGAATGAATCAGCGGCCACAGGTCAACCAGAAAACAGAAGTGCACAGCTGGTTTACCGAAAGGTTGAAACGTAATCGATGTCTACAACTGAATTGGCACTAATGTTTATTAATTTAGTTACAAGTTAACCGTTTAATTCAGCTCTGTGTGTGACACTGACTCACTACTTAACGACACGCCAAACTCCCAACGAAAATCTCTTATTTTCATGTAAATCAATGGGAATATGCAACTTTAAGCCTTTAATTTACTTTAATAAATACATAAAAAGGGTGATCTCCAATTCGGCACACTTAAATTAGGTGGATATTGAAGTATTACATGCGTCACCTAAGTTTCGGCGACATAATGTTACGGTTTCTAACAGAGAATTGAGTAACATTTTCTTTAAGGTACACATTGACTACTTCAACCGGATGAGAAACAAGGCCATAACAGTTCATACAAATCGCAATACGTGTTTTAAAAGATGTTCGTCGCTGCTAAAGAGCTAGTAAACTTGAAAACTTCTAGATTTTTCTATCCAGTCTGGAGTGACGGTCTGTGGGCCTCGCGCTGACTTGCTCCCGACACCAAGACGTCAGGAAACTTCTCACTCCCCGGAGAAACTTTGGACTGCTGTTTAATAAAGACATCACACTTACTTTGGTCATTTACGTGTACTTGTTGGTCTGTCGCCGGGTCGTGTTTACATATCCGCTGCAAACGTTGTTACTGTCCCGGTGGAGTAGCTGGAACCCTGGAATGTCTCGACCACACCTGCCTGTCTGCAGCTGATGACCCACTCTCATCATCTGAGGCTGCCTTCACGTCATGTGGGAAAAACCTACACCGGGCAACCGCTGTGTGCAGACGGTCATTTGTTTGGTTAAATTCAATACAAATATGACGATTTAAGGTTGTTTCATTAACATTTGTGTTGGTTTATGTTTGGATAATATTATCTCTGAATTCATTTGAACACAAACCGTTGAAGTATTTTGTATTCACTCTCATTATGTTTAAGAGTTTTGCGTTCATACATGTTAAGTCAAACTTAAAACTATTTTATGGTTAAAGAAAAAAATAGAGCTATATATTTATGTATCCCTTATTCCTATAAATATATTCAACTGTTTCTCTATTTATATGTGCCACTGCCAACTAAAGACCCTATTGCTAGATCTGTTTAATATATTTGTTGACTTGGGTATATCCATTTAAGGTGATTAAGCATATCCAAAGTTAAACAGAGAACATATTAAGAAACAAGATCAAAACCATTTTCTAATTAAGTCTAGGTCATTTCCACCCAAATGAACAAGACATATAGATTGTATAAATAAAGGTTAAATCAATTTCACAACACTGCTTGAACTTTCACCCTAAATGCTAAAATGTAGTATCTGAGATTTGTTTGAAACTAGGAATATAAAGAAGCAACCAACCTAACAAATGATTGCACATTTTAAAAGTGCAAGAATAGCCAAATCATTGATTGTGTAATCGTTCCGCCCACAGCCTGTTCAACCCTCGCATTAGAAAGAATGCTCAAGTTAGTCATTTCATCACAATTTATGCCATTAAGTTTAATACCATTTTAGAAAACTGTACCCCCCTTTGTGCAAGAATAATAGCACTATAATCAAAACATGCCTCATCTGATTATATAACACCATGCATATGACAACATTTCAACCTCTTTTAATATGATTTTGTTTTTTTTAGTCCATTTAAAATGAGAAAAATAAGCATTAACCCTCCACCAAAATTGTATTCAAGTCACATATCGTTTACACTGACACACTTTTCATGACATAAGGCCCCCCAGTGCAACAGATTGTGCTTGCGTATTCAAGTTTAGCTTTTATTTTATTCACCCAGTTTCACATCATTTAACTATTACTATGAGTAAGTGAAAGTGTGAAGATCAATACATATGATACTATTGAAT
This sequence comes from Gobionotothen gibberifrons, assembly GCA_943591055.1. NCBI lineage: Eukaryota > Metazoa > Chordata > Actinopteri > Perciformes > Nototheniidae > Gobionotothen > Gobionotothen gibberifrons. Next base: position 1,091,883 of record CALSBZ010046842.1, on the reverse strand, counting down.
ATTCTATATTATCTTGTTTTGTTGGTATATTTATTGTTGTATCCATTATGTCATCATCCAATAGTTGCTTTCACTATCATGATACACAAAAAAACATTGTTTACATGTATGTTTTCATCTCTCTAACATTGTGATATTTTAATAGATTTAGGTGTTGGCCTCTTCCTTCACTGTATAACATTTGGACCATTATGGAGCTTTATGGCACAGACCCAGAAGAAATGTCAGTCTGTGATACTGTAGACATATCTGCCGCTCTTTTATAATTTTTTATTGGATGTATTAACAATAATACAAATATCAAATATCATCAAAGTGTATATCCTTAAAGTGTCATGTCTGGATATAAATGGACAAAATCCACACAAATAAAATGTACAATTGCCTTTTATTAACCATTTTCAACAAAGAAATCAACACATTTCTGCTCACATTAAATGGAAACGTATTATCATCTGTTACATGATAATAACCAAAATACAGACAGCTCATATCTACAGGTAGACTGCAACAAACAGTACAAGTACACAGGAACATTGTTAGAGATACACTTTACTTAACAGTGTCTGCGTGTGTGAATGTGTACGTTTCTTATTCAGCTCCTAAAAATAAATGTACAAGCCGGCCGCGGGTCGTTGCTGCTTAAAAAACAAACGCGTTGTTGATAAGTGTGTCCCCCGACATTCAGAGGTTAATCTACTGACCGCTGGCTGTAGAGTTCCTGTTATAGTCCAGTTAAACCAGCTGTAGGGGAACAGACAAACACCATAGAAGAAGAGAAGCCCCTCAAGGTGTCGGCTCATTTCCTTCGTCTGCTGCTTGAAGAGCGGCTTGGAGATTGCCTGCTGCCGCTCCTACCAAAAAAAGGGGGGAAAAAACGTTATAAAGACTCAGGAATTCACAAAAGGATTGTGCAGATTTTGCAACTGCTAAAAGTTAAACATTAGACAAAAAGAAGCCGTGTAACTCTAGGAAGCACCCACAAATGGTAGGGCTGGATGATATTTTTGACCAAAAATGTCAACATTGTTAGCATATTGTAGGGTTAACCATCGGGTGCTAGTGGAGCACGCTCATGAACTGTTCGCCGGAGCCTCGCAGCAGAGTTACTGCGGAGCGCATAAAGCAGACCCTTCACGTGATAGCAGAGCTAACAGGTACAGGAGGGGTAGTTCATCGATCGCAGATGGCGTTGTGCTTGCTGACGGATAAAAAAAGATTAAACCTAAATGGGTTTATATATACTATATATGGGGTTCTATATACTTTGGTGGACGTTAATATACCTGGGCGGCCCGCCCAAGTAAAGTCTGTGTGTGGGAAACCCTGTATTATATTCATTTATTGCACAGTCCTATGCAGAGGGAAGCTACATGTACAGAATAAACCAGCCATGCCTCCATTTAAAAATCAATCACTAATTGATTATTTCATATGTGTATTTGAATTGTATAAGTTGACGTTAATAAGCTAAACTAACTTCCAGACATGACTTGAGAGTAGTAGTAGTTCAAAGCTGTTGTCTCGCTCTTTTAATGTCCAACAGTGCCAACAGACCTGCGGCTGGGCGAGGGCTGCGCTGCTTTCATGTGCCTCGGAGGAGAATAACTGAGGGAGCGGGAGTCTCTCAGGGAATCAGCCGGGACCCTCGGAGGCATCGCAGGGCTGGGAGGAAAAAACACAGCTGTCAATCAAAGGCTCAGAGCCAAAACACTGGAGCAGCAGAACTCATCATGCACTCCTCAGGTAAAAGGTGATTCAGTTGGTGAACAGTATCCTTAGGAAAAGGTTCACACTGTCATCCTCACAGCGTTGGCCCTTTTTGAGTTCCTGATTCAAAGCCAACCAATATATCCAACCCCATATTAAGTCATTTTATACCTGGTTCAAAAACAATTACTTTCAATGTTGCACAATTCAGTAACAATTACAAAAATATGTGCATAAGTACATTTTGAAGTTGTTTTTAAACTCCGATAATAACTAATGTAGCAGAAAGACACATTTGAATTAAAAGCACTAATACCTATCGAGTCAAATCAAGTTTCAGTTTTCTTCGTACCTCTTTTTCTTAGTTTCCTTTTCATTCTCCGATGAGGATGAGGAAGAAGAGCTTGGAGCTTTTCCTGGCTTCCTGTAAACAAAAGTCACAAGTTGAGTAATTACTGTAAGTTACACATTTATGAATAATCAGTACAGCTAAGGGTGCTCCAAACAGGACCCCCTCTGCTCTTAGGAGTTTTTAGATTTGAGTATGAACACAAAGTTAGTGAGGCAAACAGCTGAAAGACAGGTACAAAAGGAAAGGTATAATAAAGTTTATTTTTTTTCCATGGCACAAAAAGGGGAATCTGCAATCCCAGAAACTAGTATAGAAAACATTTAGTTCCCAGAAGCAATGAGGCAGTTTAAAAAAAGGCTTGAAGCACACTTAAGTAGAACAGTTTCATCATTCATCAATTACAAATTAATTAGCTGTGAATCCTGAATGTTCAGCTTCTTATGTTCAGTTAATCACGTCAACTCTTCCCGTCTCCAGCTTACCCTTTTTTTTCCTGCTCCCCTTCAGAGTCAGAGCTGTCTGAAGAGGATGATGAAGAGGAGGAAGAAGAGGAAGATGAGGAGGAAGAAGAGCTGGAGCTGCTGCTGCTTTGGTTGGCCTTCTTGTTTACCTCCTTCCCATTCAAAGCGCTCTCACTGCGGACTGTGCGGTCTGACGGTGTAGGGGCCGCCTCCGGCGACCGCGTCCTGATAGGACCCTCAGAAGGCTGTTTGGTCTCTGATTGGTTGGCGGCCGGAGACCCTCTGGAGGGACCGTCAGAGCGCCTGGAGTCTGACGGCGGGCCTCTCTGACCTGAGGCCTGGGCGTGGGATGAGTCTCTGGAGGGGCCTTGTGAGGAAGAGGAGCGTCTCTTCTTCTCTTTCTTCTCGTCCTCTGTTAGTGCCTTGGTCTCTTTCCCCTGTCGCTGTGGTGAAGACGAGGACGAAGACGAGGAGGAGGAGCTGGAGGAAGATGAAGAGGAGGACGCCCTGCGGGGCGGGGGAACCTCCTTTGGGGGCTGCTTCACCCTTTCTCTCTCTTGTTCCAGCTCCCTCTGCCTGAGCCTCTGCTGCTCTCTCTCTCTGGCTCTCTCTCGGGAGAGGGAGCGGCTGCTCCTCCTTCGCCGCGGTGGGGAGGGGGAGCGGCGGGACCTGGGAGGCAAAAACAAATCAAGACTTTAAGAATCAACATGTCATCCTCCTTAAGTCCCTCACTTCCAGCCAAACTGTCCAATAAAAGGACACGATGCACCCTGAAATAACAGAAGCGTTTCCATGCCATGAGAGTTCAAAGTGATTTGGCATCAAGCTCTCTCTTACAATGAAAACAGAAAACAGTATATTGTAGTAATCATGAATAAAATCAATCAATTGTCTGTAACCAAATACATACGGCACGCATCACTAAATAGTTCATACTTTATCAAGAGACAACATCCAACGAGGTATGCGGTGCCACATTTTTACCTTAAAACATAATGCACATTTTCTGAAGAGGAAGTAAAGAAACGGACTCCGCAGCTTTAAGACATGAAGAAACTATTATTTTCTCACTTCGCTCAAATGCATGATTTTCGGCCAGCGGGTCATTTGGTCCAGGAGTTACATTAGCGCCCTCATACTGTACTTTTCACAAAAGAAACATGCGTTATCAATCCAAACTGTGTCTGGGTTCATAACATCATGCTGAGATAAAGAACCGCTCACTATTGTGTGGGTGAACCCAAGGTTTACAGACTGTGCTGGCTTTTAATTGCAATAACACAGACCAAAAGAATGCCTGAGTAACTCCATCATGGTCCCTTCTCAAGGAGAAGCAGCCTTTTAACGAGGAGAGGTCCCTCTTACCTGTTGGGGGGGCTGCGCCTCCTCTGACTTCTAGACCTGGAGCGCCTTCTTGGGCTTCTGGTCCGGCTCCTCCTCACAACACGCTCTCTTTCTCTCTCCCTATCTCTGTCCCTTTCTCTCTCCCGGTCTCGGTCTCTCTCCCTCGGCCTCTCTCTGTCCCGGTCAGACCAGGTCGGGGGGGGAGAAGCTCTCCTGGATCGGGGCGGGGGTTCCTGGTACTGCCTTGGTGGAGTGCGGCGTGGTGGCGAGGCGGTTTTCTGTGGTGGGGAGCGTGACCTCCTGGCCGCGGGGCTGGACCTCGCAGGCCTCCTGGTTACCTCCCTCTCCTTCCCTCTCTCCCTATCCCCGACTCTCGCCTCCACCCTAGTTTTCTCTGCCTCAGCGGGGGAGTACCTGCCTCTGCTGGCGTCCGCTCTGTTGGGGGGCGGGGAGGGAGGAGGAGAGGGGCTGTCCATCTGCGTGGGGCTGTAGCGCTCCTGACCTTTCTTCTGGGGCGGCTGACTCTCTGCAGGAGCTCTGTGGGGAGCTCTCTCCCTCTCCCGTTTGTCTCCCCCACCCTCCCTCTCCTTCTGGGCACGCCCATCAGCAGACACCGGGCTCTCCTTCCTACCGTTGGCTAAGTGCCTCTCCACAGCAGCTGCGATGGCAGCCGGTGCACCTTTAGATGGACTACTTTTTCCCTTCCCTGATGAGGAAGCCTTCTTCACCTGGGTTTCATCCTCAGAGGATGAACCTGAAGAGGAAGAAGATGAGGAAGAGGAGGATGAGGAGCTGTCGCTGTCACTACCGCTGCTGCTGCTGCCGCTGCTGCTGCTGCTGCTGGTAGCTCTTTTCTTCTCCGCCTGTTTCTCCTTCCTCGGGGGACTTCTTGTTTTCATGTCTGGTCTTTGGCCTTTCTCTTTCTCTGCCGCTCTGGATCCATCTCTGCTTTCTGCAGCCGCTCGGATGGCCTCCTCTCTTTTGCTGCCACCTCGCCCTCTCTCTTGCTCCCTCACCCTGTCACCCTGTTCTCTCCTCCTCTCCTCCTCCCTTTCTCTTTGACGCCCGTTGGTGACAGGTGACCGAGCTGCGGGTGAATCTCGGTTTCCTCCATCTCTTCTCCGGTCGTTTCTCTGTTGGGAAGGAGACGCCCCCCTCTCCTGTCTCCTCCCGACGTCTCTCCTGTTGTCCCTGGAGTGCAGATCCCTCTCAGCCCTGTGCTCTCCGCTCCTCTCCCTCCTGGCCTTCTCAAGGGGAGAAGGCGATGGGGAGGAGGACTCGTGTCTCGTCTTCTTGTCCTGTTTATTCCTGTCTTTTTCCCGCTCAGTGTCTCTGCTCTTTTCCCTCCTCGTCTCCTGTTTGGGTGGAGGAGAAGGAGAAGAGGACGAGTCGTGTCTGGCCTTCTGAGGAACGTTCTCCTTTCCCTTGTCCCTCTTTTCTCTGCTCCTTGAACGCCTCCCTTTCTCCACCTCCCTGCTTCTGGAGCGCCTCCCTCTCCCCCTAGCGTTTTCTCTACTCCTTGAACGCCTCACTCTTTCCATCTCTTTGGTCCTGGGGCTCTTCCCTCTCTCCCTTTCCTTTTCTATGCTCCTTGAACGCCCCCTTTTCTCCCTCTCGTTTTCCATGCTTCTTTTCTCAATCTCTCTACTCCGGGAACGCCTCCCTTTCTCCCGCTCCCTGCCTTTTTCTGTCTGTGGTGGTGGTGAAGGGGATGAGGAGTCATGTCTCCTCTTGGAGGAGTTCTCAGTCTCCATCGGCTTCTCTTTTTCTCTCTCAAGATTGGGCCTCTTCTAGATGGAAGAGAAAGATTTGTTGGTGTTTTTTCAAACAAAAAGAATACCTTCATGTTAAGATTAGTATAAAACCAATTAGTTTAGAGTTTGTTTGGGATAATATAGAAGTGCAAGAAGGACATTTTTTTTGTCTGACCCTGAAGTTAGTATCATCCTCGTTACCTCAACAAAAAAGCAAATGGGATTTTCCATTGTCTTTTAGATTACTGCTGAAAATAATCTCTGTGGCAAACCTTTATGATTATTTGTTCATTCAGATCATTTCCACATATCAACAACATTTTTAGGAATTCTTAGCCGTAAATGCAATGCCTAGTAGTAAAAAGGTTAGGCTATAGACCAGCGGTTCTCAAACTGTGGTCCGTGGACCACGGTACTGCAAGTGGTCCGTGGAAAAAAGCTAAATAAAATCCACTTTTTATTATCAAGGATTTTCGGGGACCACCTCATATGTGACTTGCTCTATCGAAATCAGTCGCATTGACCCGAAGACACATTTTGAGTTGTATACACTGTTGGAAAGAGGAGGTTCCTAGCTTTCTAATGATATCAGGCAGTGGGGTAGTGGTCGCTGGGCTCATCGGACATTTAAAAGCTCTAATGTCCGAGTGCAAGTGAATGCAGCACAAGACGCGAGTCTTGTAACCCCTCCCCCGGCCCTGGCGCGAGCGTGGAAATATGATTGGCGGCGATTTCATTTGAACGGGACGGCGCAAAACGAGAAGCATCCGGACCCAAGTACTGTACACGGAAGGAACGAGGTATTTGCAGTCTACAATGACAGAGAAGAGACTGTCTGGCTGTACTCAGCATTGAATCAAAACGCACTAAAGCTTTGGATCTTAATCAGTTTGTGAGGCGTTTTGCTGAACAGAATGGTAATCGCCACATCATAACAGTAATTGACAGCTGATAGGAATAATATGATTGTTAATATTATCATATTAATATATTAATTCAGACAAACATCGATGAGACAGTTAATTCATGTACTTATTGCAGCAGACTGCATACATTTGGTACCCCTGGTCTAAGAGTGAAACTAACTCATTCAGTTATTGTTCAGTTAAAATGCATTCAATTATGTCTGCCATCTTATATATTTCTATTTAAGGCTTTACTGATGTTCCACAATAATGTCACCTAATGTTATTCAGTTAAAATATCAATATTTTGGCTTTCCAAGTTAACATTGATTGATATGACTGCGATTAAATCAGCATATACTTCTGCCAGGGGATGCCAACCCTCAAAATCTCCTGCCACCCTCTTGCCACACCATGAATATTTTTCTAGATCCACCACTGAGTAGGCTATATTTTTCGTTTTGTTCATTTCAGGACAACTTTGGGAATTTTGTTTGTTTGTTATGAGATTTAAATAGATTTTGAAAGTGGAGATAGAGAGAAGCAGCGCTGTCTGCTTAGTTGCAATACTGTAGCTCAAGCATTTATGTAACTTATATGCCTGTGTGTCCATGGTTTTGAGTCTGTGTGTGTTGAGCGCAGCGCCGTCTGCTTTTTGCAGTACAGTAACTAAAGTAGGACTAAGCATACCGGTAGTTTTTGGAGACCCGTCTGCCCGTTTTGTGAGTGCACTTGTGGCATTGTTTGGGATGACCTAATTAAAATAGCGTCCGCCTTCCTCTTTGAGAAACATACACAATGCAGATAGACACCGGCCACACGTGCGACAAAAGTATCAGATAGGATTCAATTTACTTTTGATTGTCTATAATGAACTATAAATAAATATCTGCGTTTAACACTACGTTTATATATATATAAATACACTTATTTTTACAGTTTGCATATGAGGTGGTCCGCGAAAATCCTTGATAATAAATAGTGGTCCGCATAAACAAAAAGTTTAAGAACCCCTGCTATAGATGATCTACATAAGGGCTATTCAATTAGTTTGGAATGGGGCCGGTTGATAAATGATCCAAAGCAAGGGGCCGGGAAAAAGATGGCTTGAAATATGAGCAATCATATTAAGAGCTTCAGATACAGTAAATACTACAACAGCATAGTGGAGTGCATATATTGTGTTTAATGAAATCAAACATAGCCCCAAGGCCTTTATAGATCTAAATGGCAAGTTCTGAACTCAGTAGGCCGACATGTGAAGCTAATTTAAACATCAACATCATTTAATTTGATTTAATTTAGGTGAAATTATCTAATCATTCAAGCAGAGATGCAATAAATGACAGGAGTTGTCACTACAGTAGCTAGTAGGTGGGTTCGAAACCCGAGCCCGCCAAAGTTTTCAGGCAATGGCTTCCCCTCTATCTCTCAATTTAACACCCTCTCTGGAATAAAGGCACTCTGTTAAATGTTAAAAAGGGCCAGTAAATATTACCCCGGGGCCGGATTTGGCTCGCGGGCCACCAATTCAATAGCCCTGATCTACATCAATGTCACATGGCTTCATGTTTAGTAGTCTCATTTAGCCACTTGTTAGCATCCCAAGTTTTTAAGACGCATAGCTAAAATAAGCATTTGTTAACCATAGACCTTATTTTGGGCATTTAACCAAAACCCATTGATGAGGGAATCGGAAGTGCAAAAATGCAGAATTTTTTTCCTGCTTTTAGGACTCATTCCAGCAGCTCTCTATTAATAGCAAATGTTAAGTCTCACAGGTTCAGCCTTACCTCTCCTCCCTGAAGAAGTTGGCCTTTTTCCTCGTAGCCTCTTTGCCTTCTGTCAGGCGATCTCCCCTTTCTTCCTTCGTCGGCTTTTCTTGCATTTTGGTCCTGTTGACGTGATCTCAATGGAGCTGGAGACTCGCTGTGGACATCAGAGAAACATATGAATGCATTAGGGGTGTAACTAGGGATGGGTACTGGGCCCCGGTATTAAACGGGCCCCGGGGCTGAATTATTAAAGACCGTGGTACCGTTAAGCTCCAACGTTATCGGTCTTTTTATCGGTACTGAAGACATGTAAAAAAATTAGGGCTGTCAGTCGATTAAAATAGTTAATCGCATGATTGTCCATAGTTAATCACGATTAATCGCACATTTTTTATCTGTTCTAAATGTACCTTAGAGGGATATTTTTCAAGTTTGTAATACTCTTATCAACATATGAGTAGACAAATATGCTTTATATGTTTGTTTATTATCATTTGAACATTGACAAATATTCTCATGAATATTAAACACAACAACCTCTAAACATTACAAGTATTCGCCTCAATTCAACCTGGAACCTCTCTCATACAATACAATAATACAATACAAAGTATGTGTGTGTGTGTGTGTGTTTGTGGAGACACTGTGATGGATCGTTGGAGCTATGTGCAGCTCAAGGCATATATGCTCGAACGGGAGCTGCCTGGACGCTGCAATCATGTTGCGCGCACTATCCGTGCCGAGTGTGCTGACTTTTCGTACAATGTCCCACTGTCTGGCTACCTGCATAAAGTCAAGTGCTCGGCGCAGTTGTCGGCGAAATGTCGCTCCTCTGTTTTCATTGAAACAGCTCCTTATATCCGTTAGCGCAGCTAGCTAGCACCAGATGCTAACAACAACGCGGGGCAGCTCCCTTACACACACGCAGCTGCTACATGCAGCAACACACACACGGAGGAGATGGCGGAGAGAACGCGCTGCGAGGTGTGTTTAAACTTTACCCGTCTCGATGCTCGTTACCTAAAGTGCAATAAGAGTTTAGCTTGTAAGGGCGGTAACACGAGCAATTTGTCTAAACATTTAGCAAAAGAGCACCACATTCAGACGGAGAAATGCACCGGGTTCGACTGTCTTTCTAGTAGCTCTGTAGCCCCGTCCACGAGTAACGTTTCCACGTCAGGTGTTATGTATGCTAGCAGCAACACACGGAGTTAACTACATTATACAAACATGGGTTAATGATTAGAGGTAACTGAGTTATTTAGTTTGTTAAAGTTTCAGCTATTCTGTTTACAGTTCTGTCATCAGATTATTTAATACCATTTGTATAATACCACTGTTGTTTCTTTTGATGTGAAATATTATGTATTTAATTTAAATAAAAAGCAATGTTAGTTTTGTTCACAATTTGTTTACCTTATTTTCTTCTCCAAAAGAACCGATAAAAGTACCGTTAAAAGACCGGATCGATACGCGGTATCGATAAAAGTAGCAGTACCGTTAAAACCTTAACGATATCCATCCCTAGGTGTAACGGTTCACAAACATTTCGGTTCGGTACGTACCTCGGTTTTTAGGTCACGGTTCGGTACGTTTTCGGTACAGCAGAAAAAATGATCACAAAACATAATATATATATATATTTTTTTATTATTATTAAACTGTGAATAATGTATTCACTCAAATAAATACAAAATATAATAAAAATAAACATTAAGGTGCAGCATTTCGATGAACTGAAATAATCTGTATTTGAACTTTACTGTAATTAATTACTGAAATAATCTGCACTGTACTAGTTTGACATTAGGACTTTCTTGCTTGTCATTGTATTTTCATGTTTTTTTAAAGAAAAATTAACTTGTCCACATTGCTTGTCGAAAGGGCAGATCTGCTGGCACTAACAATGTCTCCTGTTGTGGAGAACCCCCTCTCGCTAGGGACAGAGGTAGCAGATACAGCCAGGTAGCGCTTTGCTAACATGGCTGAACTTTTTGCGAGTGGTGGAGGCTTAAATGCTAGTGGGAGTTGGGTTTGCACTTCATTACATTACATTGCATTTAGCTGACGCTTTTATCCAAAGCGACTTACAGTAAGTACATTCGACCAGGAAGATACAACTTTGAAGGAAACAGAATCATATAAGTACATCAGGTTTCATAGAGCCAAACATTTCAAGTGCTACTCAACTGGCTTATAGATAAGCCAGTCCTTTATTAGTATATAATAGTCAGTGACTGATAATAGTCAGCCGCGTAACCGATTTTAGTTGAACAATGCCGACTAACAGCTTTGGTTCGGTCCACCTGTCTTTGTCCGTCATCCTTGAACGTAACTGCGAAACCAAAATGTTCCCAAACCGGAGACTTCAATGATGCTGGAGGATTTTCGAGCTCAACTGTATCTGCGTTCGCCATTTCGACAGTTCCCCAAACTACTGACTACATTTTAACGCATCCCTGTGACCAGCTCTCATAGAATGCCTCTCGTCCAATGAAATGACTTGGTCGCTCTATGACGTGTTGAACCCAATGTGAGCAAATTACACTGAACGCTGCGACGCAACACCTGATATTACTTTCAACGTTTTTCACGTTCTCAATTGTTTACGTTTAACATTATATTCGTTCGGTACACACGTGTACCGACCCGAAGGGCCCATACCGAATATTTTCAGTACGAATACGTACACCGCTATCTCATATACAAAGACTTCCTTGTCTGGAAGATGGATTTTAATCAGGTTTAGTCGAAAAATGTCTCAAAAGGCTTCAGTAGATCTAACCAAACGTATCTGATGTTTAATTGCTAATGGCCACTAAATCATATAAAAGGTCTCACCAACATTACTCCCTGAAAGTCAAAAGTTACTCGACATGTTCTGTGTGGTGAGGTTAATGGTAATTTTAAAAATAGTAATTACATTTAAAAGAAATTGCAACTACTTCCAAGCAATTACAACCGTTACCCACAGTGTAATTAATCTTATTTCACACAGATAATTTATATATTTTTTGTATGTATGTAAAGGATATTCAATTAAAATGTTTCCATTTGAATAACTTCTATACATGGCCTGATTGATGGTCTCATACCTGTGAGCAGAGCCGGAGGAGACGCTCCTGCCCCGCACGTCCTTCGCTTTCGGAGGACTCAAACTGTCCTTCTTCTTTTTATTTGACTCCTGTTTCTCATCTGAGGAACTTTTTTTGTGGAGGAAGGTCAGAGGGGCAGACATTAACACATAATCCATAACAAAAGCTTGCTTGGGATCCCCATAAATACAAAATAAAAAATAGCCTGCAGACTAAGAACAAAAATACAGTCTATTTTCAATAAGATAGTCACTTTATGGACTGAAATCAACAAAGAAATAATGACGGACTCATACACATACCTGTCTACTTCTTCCACGTCTTCTGACGCATCACTGAAACAAAACAAATTCACATCAATTATCACAATCAACATGATGTAATTCAATACAAATATAAGAATCCCAGAGGTCATACCGTTTCTTTTTCTTCTTTTTGGATTTCTTCTTCTCTCGTCGAGGAGATGGGGAGGGACTCTCTGAGCTGCAGAAGGAACAAAAGAATGTTAGATATTTTCTCCATTATCAGGAACAGCTCTGCTTCATCACGGTCATTTCCTCACCCGTCTCTGGCCTTGTTTTTCTTTTTCTTCTTCCGACTGCGCTTCTTGGGAGGAGAATCTGAGTCGTCTGAATCTTCCACCAACCTGAGAGAGCAAAGACGTTGAGTCAGGGACGAACATAATGCTTGGGTGAACAGAATATTACACTATAAAGTAGTGGTACACGATATTAGGAATTATGACGTCATCCCGATAAACCCGATAAAAGTATTAATAGCCCCGATAATATACAATATATTTTTGGGGTAAAAAAAAAGAAAAAATACTGAGGTGTGGGTGGATTGGGATGAGGGGCGCTTGTTTTTCACTCAGCTCCTCCCATTTGCCAGTACTGTGGTATTAGTGGTTTAGGAAGAGGGGAGTTTTTCACAAATCCAGCGCTCCCTAACTCATGCCTGGCTGTGACGTAAATGGTGTGCAGCCGTGAAGCCAGGACAGTAAACAAACATGTCGTCGGTAGTATGGGACTATTTCAAAGTTTCAGAGTTAGATAGTTCGCTTGCTATTTGTATTAACAAATGCAATGCACAAGTTCCACGAGGAGGGAAAAAGGCAACAAGCTATAATACAAGTATAATGAGATCGCCACACTCCTTCATACTCTGATCGATAACGAGATACGTTTCACCACGGACATATGGACCAGTGATGTTAGCCCCGTTAGCATGCTAGGTCTGACGGCGCAGTGGCTGGACAAAGACTACAAACTGTACAGAGCGGTGTTGCATTCTCAGGAGCTACCAGGTTCACACACAGCCGATATGATCCGTGAGGCTTTTGAAGTAGTTCATAGTAGTAATGCTCATGTCATTTGCTCACTACTAGTCTTTTTTTTTTACCACCAGGTGTGCAAAAACTACAGGTACATTTAATATATATATATATTATATTATTATCGGTTATCGGTCTTGAGAAGCAGGAAGTTATCGGTATCGGTTTCAAAAAACCAATATCGTGCATCCCTACTATAAAGTTACCGTAATTACTGTGGCATTGAAAAGCACCACTTATAACAGTGTCTCAAAATACAGATGCACTTTGAACAGCTACCCAGCACAAACCATTTTGTCCAATATAGCCACATTGTGAGTTTGTCGTTTCAAAAAGGGGGGGGAAAAGAAAAAAAAAATCGCCTTTTTTGTTGCTGCACACCAGCACTATTTGAGTTTTCTCCTACGCACGTGTACTTCTGCTGCTGCAGCTTCTCCCTCTCCAGGCGTTCTTGCTCTCTTTTCTCCTTCTCCTTCTCCTTGCGGTCGGCATGGAAGGAGGATCCGTCCACATAGTCGCTGGAGATTCCAAAGGCGGCGCGAAGACGGTCATTCTTCTGCTGGTTTGCAGCAGCCAGAGCATGAGTCTCTGTCGCCCTGAGAGGAAACAAAACAAACAGAAACTGTGAGATCATCCTCAACTTAACTGTCAGACTCAAAGTCCATGAAAAACACATACTTCAAAAACCACAATGCATACAAGTCAGAATGAGATGCTCTGTAAGGGTACATTTGATATTATTTCGAAAATGACATGCTTACTAAATGTATCCCACTCTTATTTAAAAACAGGTTATGAAATGAGTCTAATGCATAAGAATGGTCCTATGTGTCATTATTTAAGTTGTAACAGTATGCTTCAGAATATGAATATCAATATTTACATCATATAGTATGTGTTGCAAGACAACTAAAAGTGTGCAACCAAAATTATTTATGACAAAATGGTTAAGCTTGCATTTCATATTTGTATTTATTTATTTATTCCAGCCACATGAATCGACTTACGATGGTCTGTCAGTGGTGGCGGGAGCCGGCTCCTCCTTCTCCTGGAGCATCATCCGGAAAGTATTCACCTTCTCCTCGATTTCCTCAGCTGAATACCTGGACATCAACAAAGAGGAGTATTATGTCATTATTCACAGCACAGAAAAAAGGCAAAGATCTTGCAACTATTATTGCTCCTAGTACTAAACTCCTGGTACTAGGATGGGTTAAATGCAGAGAACAAATGTCACTGTGTGCTCTGCATGTGTGACCATTACAGAGGGTTTCATCCCTCCCAATTAGTTTATTTCACTGTAGCCAGCTAATATCTGCTGGGTTCCAAGCCAAGTCCCTACAGACTGAGTTACTGCCAGCCCCAAAGTGTGACTATCTAAGCCCTGAACGCAGCATTTTGCCTCACCCTTGCTCCTCCATCATGTCCTGCAGCTCGGCACACTTGACCTCCAGCTGCCTCTTCCTCTGGTGCTCCAGGATGTCTGCATTGGGCTGCCTGTTGAGCTGACTCTCCAGCCTCTCGCGGTCCTTCTCGTCCCGCTCGCCGCCGCGCTCATCCCGCGGCCGCTTGGCCCGCAGGCTGGACAAGTTGCGCTGCACATAGCCATTGGTGCCGCTGCCCCGCGGAGTTGTCAGTCCAATCCCATTGTACATGGCTCTGTGGGGGAAAATAACATTTCAAGATCTTTGTTATCTCATCAACAACTATCACAGAGAAGATGTCGTTAGCAATGAAAACTTAAGATTCCTACAACAATGCTCATTAAATGTTATTAAACAACATTTAAGTAAAAGCAAAAGGAGAATCCAAGACTAAAATTAATAATGTTTACAGGAAAGTAAAATGTGTATAATGAGAAGTAATATACATGTACACAGGTGTAAAACAGTAAGCATATTTAAAAATTATAATTGTGTAGTAGCCAGTATTGCAAATGACTAAAGGAAAAGTAAACTGAGTGGGGTAAAAGGGTATAACCAGAGGAAATACAAATATGTACACAGAGGTGTAAATACTTTGTAAACAGTAAGCAAAGTATAATACATGCAAAAAATGACACGAAGAGGAAAAAAAACTAGAAAGACAGCAGGATTTAGAGGACATCCCTCGTATTAAAAACAAATTATAAAAGCTAATTAAATATTGCAAAAACAGCAATAGTAGGAGTTTGTTTCCTGTAAGTAATAGTCCTTTTGTTCTCTGTCTTGTGTTATTTGTAGATGAGTCATAAATACAAACACAAATATTTATATAGGCATATATATACCAAAAACAAAAGAAAAAAAACAGATCATCAAGACTTAAACCCAATATCAATGGCATTAAAGCTACATGATGAATCACTACATTGTAGGTAATGTTGCCCTTTTAATCATTATA
The DNA here is from genome assembly GCA_943591055.1 of Gobionotothen gibberifrons. Lineage (NCBI taxonomy): Eukaryota > Metazoa > Chordata > Actinopteri > Perciformes > Nototheniidae > Gobionotothen > Gobionotothen gibberifrons. Next base: position 1,076,772 of record CALSBZ010046842.1, on the reverse strand, counting down.
AATAACATACTAAGGAATGGAGTTTTCTAAAATGGCTGACATAATATAAGCTAGTAGTGATTCAAGATCACTGCGATGCCTGTTATACAGTCCTGCAGTCCTATATGAAGGTGGCTGACAAAATAACAATAACACAGTATAACCGAAATAATTTAAACAAACTATTATGCAGGCACTATTTTGCTAGTGTGGCAAAGGTTTCTCGCAGTGTCATAGCGGTTAAAATGTTTAGGATACATAACATGAATCTGTGATCTAGTGAAGTCTAAATACACATTTATAGTTATATCTAGAGAATATATTCACGATAACAAATTATTTTGTGGCGCAAAAACACGTGCGCCAGAATAGGCCTGTTGCTGCGTCTGAATGCAAGACAGACAATGTATGATGACTAAGGCTAAGCCATAGATTTTGATTCTACATTAGAAAACATATGGTGAGGTAAATATAGCCCAAACACACCCGATTTGATTTTGTAGTTCGATAAACAACGAGGTGAATTTTAATGCTACACCTTTGTAAAGGCCCATCCGCACTTTATGCGTAGCTAACAGATCTGGTCTAAGCTAGCAAGCTAGCGTTTTTGCTACGTACCAGTGTTTTCTCCGGGAGCTGAGAGAAAAACGGAGTCGGGGAGTAATTTCGCGATGAATGATATCCCGTTGAATCAGACAATCAAACACACCTTATATTAACTAAGTCTCGAAAACGGTGGGGAAATGAAATAAGTTAGCTAGTTAGTTAGCTAGCTATCGGCTAGCTGGTCTGATTTCCAGGCAGAGGAGGAACGAGATGAAAACTAAAGACGTCATACGCACGTTTAAACTGCGATGCGTTCAGGTGCCGGGGGGAAATTGGACAACAAACGAAAGAGGGTGCGGGGTTATGAAAAATATTTGGCTTTTTTTGTCCCTTTTTTAAAAACGTATATTTTCACAGTAACAATTTATATCTTTAACAGTAAAATAATTAATTAAAAGACCAAATTGTTATTGCACTGAAAGGATAAATGAATTGATGTCACATCATCAGCATACTGAAATCAAAATAAAAGAATGCAATAAAGAGAATTATATAATGTTCAATATATATTGGAAATATAACCATTCTAATGTTGATACAATCGATAAGAGCATTTTAAAAGTAGATGAATAAGGACATACATTAGAAAATAATAATTAGTTTGACTTCGTGGTTTTCATCTTAAATCTCTTTCTCTTACAACATTTTTAAAAAGCAGCAGATTCTTAGACTAACTTCTGTTGAGGAATACATTTCCCCCCTGATAAAACCTTATTCACAATCATAATATATAATTATGTCTTTAAGAGAGCATTTGATTTAAAAAAAAGAATCGTATTGAAAACACGATCATTTAAATTACACAGTAATGTATTTGCACTAAACAAAGTTGATAGATGATTAATCTTCCTGAAAAAACAAATATGAAATCAAAATAATAAAATAATGCAATGAGAGAATGATAAATGTTCAAAACAAGTTGGACAAAACAAGCAATTCATTTGATCTTAGGGGGTTTCATCAACATCAACAATGTGATATATTGATTCAATGCTGAACATGATGTTCTTTCAAGCGATTTAAAAAGAGGTTCTTAGATCATTAGATAATGGGATTTTAAAGGGAAACAAGGAACAAATTGACTGTTCACAAAAAAGAGTGAATTACACAAAGGGTTACAAACCAAGAAATATGCATTTCGTAATAAATACGGGATTGTTTAATAAAATATACTTTGTTGTTGTTATTTTCAAAGTCTTATCAAAAACATGTTCAAGCATTTGCAGCTAGTGTTTCTCAAGTTTCACCTTATGTTGATATAGACTGCCTCCCACTGGCAAAGGAGAGAACTGACTTCTTTCATAAAGGAATGTTCAATTTGAGATTGATGAAATAGTTTAGGGTGATTTATCAGTGAACCCGTTGAAAAAATAGCCACATTACTATTTTCACTTTTTATCTATGAAACATATCTAATGTATTCAGTAACTATTATTAGTATTCATGTATAATCATTATATGATTGCTGGTGTGTAATGGAAGATAATTATAAACAGAATTAGTTTTTTTTACATACAAGGTATTTGCTTGAACTTTGGTGTATTGGTGGAGTTTTGACAAGAAACATACAAATATAATACACATAACAATACAATTATGTTATGCTATTTAATCATTACAAAAATGCATATGATAATGTAAGAATATAAGACTGTGTGCACATATTGAATACAATTGGTTATAAGAAGCCGTTAGATTTATTTTATGTGTGCAAATCATAGGTGCAAATCATAGGTGCAAATACTTAAACCTGATTCACACATCGAACACAAAACCTCATTTCCCAGAATGCCATTCGCTAATTTTGACGCAAAATGTGGACATAAATACATCCTGCCAGAACTCGACCGTTAGTGACGCCAAAGCAACTGAAGGAGGCGTGTGCTGCTGCTGCTGCTGCTGCTGCTCTGCGGGTCGTTTGCCTGTAAAAAATATTGCCAAATTCACAATAGAATCGTAACAGACGGTGGTTAACAAGTAACGATGGCTGACGGTGACAACAAAAGCGCTAATATGCTAGTGAGTATGACGTATTTGTTTGTCTTTTAAAGGGTTTTGTCTGCTGAGGGTGTTTGTAACGTTAGCATTAAGCGCTAATCTTGTGGCGTCCATGCAGCCGAGGATGGCCCTTTTTTAAAAAAAAATGTGTTCATTATTTAGTCACTTACATTTTGTACTGTGTTTTTGCAACAACTGACTGCTAGCAATTTAGTGGCATACCCCGTCCAACCATCCGTCAAAGTTCCTCCAGAAGGTGGCTGTGACGGTGACAGCAGCTAACGCCAGCTAGCTGGATAGCTAGCTAGTTAGCTAACCGTTAGCTAGTTCAGACCCATTTTCCCATTTGTAACCTTGTTACTATTCGCTAACGGTTCTTTAGAGGCCTTAAATTGAGTTATCAAATTTACACTCGATTTAACTTGATGACATGTGTGGTTAGTTCTACAAATGTTCCCATTTTTTAAATTATGTATATACTGCACAGTCATATCAATATCAATACCATTATCACTGCCTTTCTTATCGCCAAAGGCACCCACACCCTCAACCTGGGACTTCGATAAATTAGTATTTAAATGCTCAATACATATAGCCAACAAAGTAGTAGTACTGCATTGAATTGCACCGTACGCAACATTAGTAAGGTTATAACTTATTACTGACATTTATATATCAAACTGTGATTTCATTAGTTATTTTATGTGTAATGGTTTGTGTCTCTGTATGTTCTTTGTCATCTTATCTTCTTGGGACCATGTTTGGAATATGTGTTTTTACCTTTACAGGTTATCATCTGGATTTGTGTTTCTCTACATGATGATCATGAATAAAATCAATCATCCATCTCATCATACATTCCCACATTTGTTAAGGGGCTTCAAAGTGAATGCACGTATCAAGTGTCATTAGAGTGGCTGTTGCAGAATAATCATTTTTATATCCAGGCTTATGTTGCATAGCCTAGGAGAAACTGCTGCCCTTGACTTCTGATATACCTGTTTTCTCTGAAATCGTGCTAATATTATGGCCATCTTGTTACCAAGTTTCAAGAAAATTCACAATGTGTTGGTTAATTTTCTAATGTATATCATGTTGTGTCCAGGCTCAGGAAACGGCCCAGCTGGAGGAGCAGCTGCAGGGCTGGGGCGAGGTTATCCTGGCTGGGGATCGTGTTGTGCGCTGGGAGAAACCGTGGTTCCCTGGAGCCCTGATGGGTGGCACCACCATGCTCTTCCTGTGAGTCCACTTCACTGTGTGCTGCTGTGTCAGTTACACACAGCTGGAAACATTGTTGGCATTGCATACATTTTCTCTCGCTCAGCAGGGAGATGTGTCTCTAAAAAGTACCTACCCTGACTGAGATGCTATGTTTTGTAATCTAATTCCAAGATGGACCAGTGTACTAAAACTGGTTCAAAGACAGAAGAATAAAACGGCGTAGACTATAGATGTTTTTAATATGAAATCATTTTTGTTAAATAAGCTTAATTTTATGTTTTGAACGTCGGAACAATTCTTGAGAAAATTGAAGATTACGGACTAGAAAACTAAAGGACTGTTTTGTCAACACAATACATTATTTACAAATGCACACACCCTCCTCAATCTCTAAATCAGTCAGCATCAATATAAAGCCTTTGCATTCAATTTTCAGATGTCTTTACCATTATAGCTTCAACATGCATGTGCAGGAATTCCTGTACAAACTCTAGGGGCCATAGTGATTCAAATAGAAGATGAGTTTGTTAAAAAAAAAAACTACAACGTACTGCTTTTGTCTTTCTTCAGGATGATTTACTACCTGGACCCATCAGTGCTGACTGGTCTCTCCTGTGCTGTCATGCTGCTCTGCCTAGCAGACTATCTGGTGCCCACCCTGGCACCCAGAGTCTTCGGCTCCAATAAGTGGTGAGGGCATGAGGATCAAATTGGCTCAACAATAGACCATAAAAGCATGTGAATTTCCTACTTGTAAATATACATTCTTCTTTGGCTTTCAGTCTCATTTTTCCCTTTGTTATGGATTTTGATGTCATTGTTCTTAAGTTGCTTTCAAATCACAAAAATGGACAGGCAGCTATTCTCTAAAATGATCTGCTTAATAAATCTCAGGGACATAATGACCACTAAATTCTGCTTGAGTGAGAGGAAAAGCTCTCTTCTTGCAATACCCGATATGAAAGTCTGAGTTGTCACTTAAACCTGTCCAAGCATTTGATGGAACTTTGCCTTTACACAGTGCATACCAAACAGCCTCTTCATTCAGCTGTGTGTGTATTTGATGGTGAAAACCAAACACCCGGGTCAGGGTAGAGTGACAGCCTGCAGTTGGCACAATGTGTGTTGGACGACTGCACTCCACCAGACACCTCAATATATTACCCAGCACCATAAGGGCATGACCTGGACCCTTCTGCACTGCAGCACATTCCACAGGCTGAGGCAGCAGACATGTAGGGTCAGATAGTGTTTTAAAGATGCATGTTTAAGGGAAGAGTTTTGTGGTTATACATGCATCACTGCATGCATTCTGTAGTTTCTCAGTAGGATAAACCCTGCCTTTCATCTTGGTTTAGTTATGGAGGAAACTAACACAGAACTCGTGCCTAGGTTTAAGAGGGAGCTGTGTTTTGTTAGATATAGGCCTATTGATCTGCATAGTCAAGATTCTTTAAACAATGTGCTGTGTAGCTCATGCTGCTGCTGAGCCTTCAGCATTGTCAGCCAGATAGCGTGAGTGTCAGTTAAACGGGGCTACCAAAGTCTGGTCACGGCCCCTGTTTGGCTCCCTAACAACAAGGACGGAAATAGGCGACGATGGCTAAGCAGAAAATGAAGGCCACTTTTGTCAACAGCCCCCCTCAAGACATGCCCTACTCTTACCCTTGTTTAATCCCTTAAGTCTTGCAGCACTGTAACATACAGGCACAGGGTGTTTTCTGGCCCTGTATAGTGGCTCAATCTGAACTAATGAAATGGTCAAACATTTCCAGTTTTTCACTTTGACCTTTTCAAAAGCCCATTTTATTTTTTTACCGAAGTGACGGACCAAAAAAAGGGTCAACAACCATTTAGTAATCGTGAACATCAGCTCTGTTATCTCTATCAAAGAGCTTTTAACAAGTGAGGGAAGCTATTTCGATGTGACAAACCACACTGAACGTTTTCACTTCCTCTTGAGCACATGATCAGATGTTGTTGGTAAACATTCGTCTGATTTAAAACTGAACAAAAAACTCCAGGATGGCAAGAGCACAAATATGACCTGGCCTCTCTTTTTTTCTCTAAAATGTACCAGATTTATTTTACTGTAAAATGTATCCTTCAAATCGTATGCCGTTTTGTTTTTTTCCTTTACATCTTTTTTAAATATTGCAATTTGCAACTTATATTATCAGGAAAATAAATAATGTAAAACCTTTTTTTCTTTTTCAGTATTGTTCAGCCCTAATTGCTACATTAGCAGTAATGTAGCACAATATGGAAGCAGTTTATTTGATTTCCGAAGTCCAATTTAAAATTGTGAGGCTAAAATCAAGTAGTTGTGATGAATATTTATGATAAAAATAATCGTGACTATAAACTTGGCCGTACTTGTGTAGCCCTTGTACACATTTAGTTTTGTTTTTAAACCCTTCCTTGTTCCCAGGACCACGGAGCAGCAGCAGCGTTTCCACGAAATCTGCGGTAACCTGGTGAAGACTCAGCGCCGCACCGTGGGCTGGTGGAAGCGCCTGTGTGCCCTCAAGGAAGAAAAGCCCAAAATGGTAAATTGCAACATAGAAAAGTTAAAACCACACCATAAGGAAGAAGCCAGTCAAATACTTGCCGTTGCATACTGTACGCTTCATCCCGATAGCTACTCTTAAGCCTTTCTTATGGGTTTGTCCCAATGATGTGATTCTTCTGTGCTCCAGATAAAGATATCCTCAGCTGATTTGGCTTTGCTGCTCCACTTAGCAGGCCTCTAACTGGGTTACAGGCTATGATAATAACTGTTTCACAGCATACTTTAACACTGTCAGACACACTTCACATCACATTTTTTAATTCAAAGGTGGCTTTGTTTGTTTGTTCACAATAACAGCCAATGTTCGGCTGATAAAAATGGTTATCTTGCAGTATCTCTGACAGATGATCCTCAATAACTGATGCTCTGTGCAGACAGGAAGCAGTTTGTGTCTGAGTGTAATGTGACCTCTCTGCTCTCCACAGTACTTTGCCTCAGTGATCAGCAGTCTGCTGGCAGTGGCCTGGATCGGACAGCAGGTGCACAACCTGTTCCTCACCTACCTGATCGGTGAGTACATGCAGTATTTATCCTGCTTGAGCAACGGTTTTTTAATCCTCCTGTTTGTCATATAATTGTCTGGATTATTATAAACCAGTAGGATGGAATGACGTTAAGATTTCTTCACAAAGAATATTTAAAAGAGGATTTATTAAGCCTTTGACATTTGAGCAGCTTGAGGTGTTCATGCAGTATAGTTTTCTTTGGGAATGGGGGTTATAATATTAAGTTATTTAGATGGCACCTTTCACACAGTTTTCAAGTGCAGTTAAAAAAAACAAACACGGAAATTGATTAAAAACCACTAACTACACAGGGAACAAATGTGGCTGCTGTGGTGCACCACAGGTCACAAACGGGTAGTTATCGTTGACGTGTCTGTTCCCGTACTGTGACTGCGCGCAGCGTTACTAAAGCCCTACCTGTCTTTCCACACCAACGCCTTGGGCAAAGTGACAGTTAGTGAATCAGCAGGTCGGCCAGCTGTTACATAAGCGGATACATGCCAATAATTCATCTGTGGAGGAGGAAGTAATCAGATTACTTAAGCAGAAGTAGAAATACCATAGTCTTAAAATACAAAAGTATTGTCAGCAAAAGGTTTTTATAAAAAAAAAAAATGAAAGTAGTTTCATGCAAATGTGTCTTTTGTAGTGTCTTAAAATATTATACTTTTGTTTCCTTACTGATGAACCCATATAGTGTTGTTGTAGTTTGGTAATATGGAACCTTTTTAGGTACTCATTGTTATACAACTGAATGATATCATAAAGTAAATATGTTATACAAACGTATACACTTGTAGAGAAGTAGCATCAAATCTAATTACTCAAGTAAAGAAACTACCTCAAAATTGTACTGAACGCGAGTAAACATTCTGGGTTTCTTTCCAATGAAGTAGAAATGACTTCGTAGAGCACATGACTCTGAAACGACAAAGAATTCTTTATTTTAATCTCAGATTATCAGATCTCGAGGCTCACAGGCTACTTTCATATTTCTAGGTCTTAATCACACAATCTTTTCATAACCTTCTGGAATCAAAAATGTTTTCTCTTCACCAACCATCCTGTAGTCAATGACTGCTCTGCTAAGTTGAAAGTGCCATTGAAATGTAAAAAAAAAAGTCCTTTTCATAAGTAATAATAGAGTAAAGTTAATGATGTGACATTTTATCGTTGCATAGCAGCAATGTTTTGAACATGAAGTGTTTCATGTGTTGAGTGGAAAACAAGAACTAATAAACATTCTTTTGACAGGAGCCATTTACGGTTCCATAGATTCCTAGCATGTCTGCAGTTACTATTGAATTTTGAATTGAGCCGTCCCTTATAGACAGGGGTGCACGTAACTGGTACGCATGCGCGGCAACAATCTGAAATATGTACCGTCACAAAGCGCATTTGCGTACCGACGTACTTGTGAAGCTTTTCCAGAAGGCGGTTAGATCACCGGACGACAAGAGTCGCTCTCCGTGTGCACAGACAGGGCTGCTGTTAACGTCGGTCTGTACTAGGGATGCCAGAAACTGACCATGATCAAATTTGAAAATTGGACAGCCCTGGCGAATATTAATCGATATTATATTAATCGATTATTTTTTCTTTCTAAATCGCTCTAAAAAGGTAAAATGTCACTTGTTTTGCATCAATATTGATACAGGGTACTTATTATGTTATAGTTTGGATTCCTAAAGCTTTTAGTCTCCGGTCCCATCATTCAAGGGTGCTTTTCACTATAAGTAATGTGTTTTTTTTTGGACGGACATTTTTTTCCCAAGTCACATTTAAAAAGACTCCAACTTGCCCAAAGCTGTCCAAACTGGGGTTTTAGTGTTAAATTGAGATTTTGGAATAAAGTATTTGGCATTTATTTAAAGTACATTTTAAACCCTTAATCTGACTATTTCAAAGGTACTTCGTAAATTCTCTATCGCAACAATCTTTAGTCTTTTTCAAATTTCTGTGAACAATGTGTTTAACTAAAGATACTGTGACGTGTTGGAAACTATATCAGGCTATTGAATCTTTTCTGAAGCTTTTAATACAAACTCAATATTAGAGTTGTGAATATAGTTTCCACTAATATATGATCTGTGTTATGCATTTGACTTTATAGTTTTAGGTTTTAAAATGATTTATGTCTTTTAGAACACTGTTTTCTGGATTACATGATGCATGTAAAACTTGAGGTTTTACAAGCATCTGCTTTTTATTTCACGAGGTTGAACACATGATAAAAGGCTTGACTTGTGGCTTTTCTAAGCTGCTGACACACTCCATGTTTGTTCTTCTGCAGTGAGCTTCCTGCTGCTGCTGCCCGGCATGAACCAGCACGGCGTCATCACCAAGTACGCGTCCATGGCCAAGAGGGAGATCAACAAACTGCTCAAACAGAAGGAGAAGAAGAACGAGTAGACGGGGAGATGTGGATAGGAATGTCTGGAAGATGACACAAAATGGAATGGGGAAGGAAGTTGATTGAAGAAAGAGAGAGGATAGCAAAAAATGGCCCCGGCTTCCTCGGTCTCTGACACTTATTTTTTATTTCACACATCGGATAAGTTTCATTTCTCGTACACCTTTTTTTTGACACTTTTTTTTTTTTTTAAAGCTATCTGCCATGCATGCAGCCACCACCACATGAAGGTGTCTGTTGTCACACGTTCACACACAGCACTGTGCTCAACACACACAAGTACACACTCTTCGGTGACGTGTGTTTCATTTTAAGATGTCAGTAATGCTTTTAAGCCATTCCTTCTACTTAGACAACGTGACTACTGAGCAGTTTTGTAGCATTACTGCATTATTTTTAACCCCCCATAGATTCCTCACAGTATTTGTTTTCTTTCTTATTCAGGGCACTTTTTGTCACACAAGGACAGGTCATGTACATTTTACCTTTTTTTTTTTTCCTGCTTTTGTTCTATTTAAAACTAATGCTGAAAACAGAACTGGATCTAAAGCTGAGCTCTTCAGGAGTTTCTAGATAAAGCCTACTGCTGTACCGCTGCTAGCTGGGCCCTGTGGTCTATTAGCTCTTCTTTAAAAACCCCACAGTGTGTAACTCATGTGGGGGGACTCTGTAAATAGGCCTATCCCTTACTCTGTCCCTGTATGTCCTCCTTTTCTTTGTTATTTATGTGTTCCTCTCTTCCCTCAATTTCATCCTTTGTGGTTTGATTACTGTCTCAACTCATTTCATTATTTGTCTTTATTGGACTTCTTTACAAAAATGAATAAAGTTTGATTTAAATTAATTTATACTGGCATTTTGTATTTATTTATGTTTCTTTTAAAGTGTTCTAGAGGGGCCTGAGGTAGTTTAATTGAAAAATGACAACTGTTCATCCTCTGAAGATACATTTTCTTAAAACATTTGATGCGTGTGTGGGAGAGAAGACATCCTCTGGAGGGAGCTTTGGGATTTTAGCCAGAACCACAGTAAGTAACCTTATGATACTATCCACTTTAATGTATCATCTCTTGAATTGGTGCGATATGCCATTCAAAATCTGATTAAAATAGAGAAAATTCCCCAACCAGTTTTGCAGACAATTTACATGCACAAACCTTTATAATACAAGAAATCATGAGGCCTCTTAAAGTGTCAATCATTGCATTTTTTTTTCTTCACATTTCCGTGGATCAAATAACTGAAAAGTGTAGCTCATACCAAAAATAGTTGCTCTCAGGTCAACAAACGTTGTCTTTCACTGCGATTATAGCATTTGTTTTGTCCCCAGTAGGACCATGAAGCAGTTAACGGAAGAATAGTTATCAGTTGGATGCATACACAAAATCCTGGTGTAGCTCAGGGTCTGATGTGTGAATAAGAAAATGTCTGCAAATGCACAACTCCTAAAAATGTTGTCAATGTGGCAATGTTGTGTTTATAGCTTATTGTCACCAATCCCACATGTTGGCAAGTGTGCAAATATTGGCGTGGTTGATAACTTTGGAACTGTAGAAAAGGGGACTGAAAAAAACGTAACTCGCAAATGTAGATTCAATATCTAGTCTCTGTCAAAGGTCTTCTTGAACAAGCTGTAAATGTGAGAGACTATCGTAATGCCTTTCTGGGAGACATTTTCAATGTCTTCCTTGCATGATTAAGGATTGGGAAGAACAAAAGTAATGGGGAAAGTGTGAGGAGAGGCAATCTGGGTCGAAGATGAGGATCTGTGTAATTTTAGATGATATAATTGACGCAATGTCCCTATGACCACTGGCTGGGGAATTTTCACTATTTTAATGAGATTTTGAATGGCATATCGCACCAATTCAAGAGATACATTAAAGTGGATAGTATAAGGTTACTTACTTTGGTTCTGGTCCCTTGTGATTCTTTTTTCTAACCCTTAAATATCTAATGTTAATTGCAGATGCATTCATAACATGTGTTTTACTTTCAGGGCTGTTCCCTCAGCACAACATGCCAGAGTAATTATTCACTGTAATCTGCTGTCACACACCGATGACATTATGAAGGGTGTGCACTTTGTGCAAGTGGTATTACAGAAGAGAAGGACTTTTACTTGTAAGCAGTTGTGGAGGCGCATTTACAATATTGATACACTGTCACTAAGTACTTCAGTGTGAACTGTACTGCAAAAGGGTCTTTCAGTGAAGAAAGCTGCGATTCATATTTGTCAATATCGATTAATCTGTCTATTCTTTTCTAGAGAATATGATATGAGCCACTACAAACCTCAATTAAAATGTTCATAAGAGTCAAAGTGTCAGGATTATATATTTAACAATATTCATATATTTTGTTGTAAGTGTGTCAGTAGAGTCTGAGGGCAGTGCAGTCTGTCTCCCGGGGCCTCGCAGCCCACAGTAGTTCATCTCTGCGCCTCCTGAAGGGCCTCCCTGGCCCCCCCGCCTGCTGCCTCGGCTCACCTGCACACAGGTTCATACAACTTTATAGATATTCACGGAATCACAAACTTTAACTGGTTGATAATCGATTAATCATTAGAGGTCATTTTTCTTCTCCGTCTCATATCAGAGGGAATATCTCTGGGATTTTGGACTGACAACCAAACATTTAAAGCGATTAAAGGCTTCATTACAATATCTAAATGTGACATTTGAGAATCAATATAACTCTCAATGAATTACATTTGTAAGTGTGTTGTTTCTAAACATGCAACAAATGTATTTTGTTGTACATATTCTTAACAATTATTAATTAAATTATTAATTATAAATGAATAATAAGAGATTTGTAAAGTTTCAGGAAAAAAGCTTCTCTCATTTGGCCTGATCCGTTTATAGAAAAGTCGGAAAATGAGCGGATCAGATTCTGGCAACTTTGAGATTTCACAATGTTTTGTATTGGGTTGTGCAATCATTAGCCAATAACCAACTTCAGAGAAATGTTTGTATATATCTGAGACAAATAACATATTATTGAAAAAGAGTATAATAGGGGACCTTTAAATTAAAATGAAGCGTTGCAGGTACTCCCTGTGGCCACTGGAGAGCAGTGAATACCCAAACTGTTATCACACACTACTACTAGCAACACTTAAAATGTCATCACATCCAAAATAACTGCAATGCTTTAAATACCATGTCCACCATTGAAAAATGTATATAAAAGTGGAAAATATTTACAAAGTAATTATTTTGATGTTTTTTTTAATAGATGCTCTGGGGTATATTTAACATCAAATTGTACATTTGTATCATAACTATAGTCATATACTGTACAAAGGATAATTATGAGAATAATCAGAATTAATATCTGTCTTTCTCCACTGAGGGAGTTTTTATATCACTATTGAACTGACCATGATATTGGACATTTAAACATGACACAAAAAGGATTTACTTAAAAATGAACTGTAATGTTATATTTGCACTGAAAATATATTTGCTGGTATTTCCATATAGATCTGGCTTTATAGTTGTTAGTGTGATAAAGACTTTACAATATTTTGTATGTCTTCTGATTGTTATACTGAACCTGCACAGGTACTGCAGATGGACATTGGCAAATACATGAATCAATTATGGAATTAATGTTTTTTATCCTGGTTTCATAAAGACCTATAGAAGTGAATCAGAAGCTCTACATTTTGGGATGAAAAACTAATATTCCTGTTATTACATTTCTTTCAAACCGGCTCTGTGAACATGTATTTCCTGTATGAAGCTGCGCACAGCACCTGTCAGTAGGTTGTGTTGGTGCCACTGTGTTGCTCTGCCAGCCTGCAGACAGGGTTCCTCCGGTGCTGGGAGTGTGTGTCCTGCTCTGTAGGAGGTCCAGGACTCAGTGGGTTGTGGGTTGGTGATCTCTCTGACGGCCTGGCCACTGCGGTACCGAGCCCAGTTCTCCTTCCTCTGGTCGGTCCTCTGCAGCAAGACAGAGACATGATTTGATTTATAATGGGAAACACTACATGTGACATGGGTAGATAAAACGATGAAACTTCCCTTGTTGATTACACACATTTATTCAATTCTATTTTGTATAACACTTGTTCTGAAATGATATGTTTAAATATTCAAATATGCATACATTTATGTGAATAGGATAAAGACAGGTTTAAAATTCTTGTTTCATTTTGTGGACATTTTGTGGACATTTTACAGACATATTATATCATATCATATATCATAATAATCAGAGGTTTTACTGAGTGGACTTTAGATATCTCATTACAATAAAAGGGTCGCTTATTTTCATTGTACAACATCAGTAAGTGAGTAAGTAAGTGTCCAGCAAATGTACAAAATGATGATACCTGGCATTATATATTGATTTATGATGTGTAATCATTAATGTTATGAAGCAATTATGAATATTTAGTATTTTTTTACTATAATAATTAAGTGCATTTAACAGATTATAATGCAATATAGACAACAGAAAGTGTGTTTTCAGTTTTACTTTCGCTGCAGTTACCGGAGTTATGTGTTTGGGCCCATGCACGTCTGCATAGTGTGACTGCAGCGGCCCCTGCAGCGGCCCCTGCAGCGCTGTGCTGAGGTCCAGCCGGTTCCGGTGCTGGGAGGGGATGCTGGGATCTCTCAGGTGGAAGATGAGAGGGCGTCCACCAGCAGACTCTCCAGAATAACTCTGTCCAACACGAAGACACAACATGATGAAGAGACTTCTGTAAAAGGTATGAATCTGTCAGGTATCATCAGGGTGCTGACCTGGCTGTGGGTGGTGGTGTAGCAGGGTGCTGTGTCACCCAGGTCCAAGGTGCTCTGATGCAGAGTCCTCAGTTTGCCGCTCTTTGACTTACTTTGACAGTGCTGACCATGGTGGGTAAACCTCTGGTCCCCGACCATCACACTGTTCATGACGACGTCTAAACCAAAGCTTATGAGGGTTTCAATGCCTGTCTAGGATACACTAAACAGAAAATATATGCAGAGTTTCTGCTTGAATCTAAACCTAAATCTAATCTAAAATACCTTTATTCAAAATGGGTTAAAACACAAACACAAAAAAGACCAACTTCTAAATATATAAAAGGCTACACTAAAACAAAACATCTTCTAATAGCATGATTATAAGACAATTTCTTTATTAAAAAAAATATTCTGTTATTTCAGCTCTGATAGTATTTTTATGGATACAGCAACAAAAACAATCAAAAGAACATGTAATTCAGTTCAATAATCAAAAATTCATAAGAAATAATCATAGAAATCACAGAGATCAGTGACTTTCACCTAGTGCAACTTAGGCGAGTCGAAATAAAATGTATTAAATAATAAAGAATAACAAGATTAAAGCCACTCAAGGACATTTGTTACCTAGCTGAGATGAGTAAGGCTCCTTCTGTGAAATTGTAGCTGTCATGGTAACCAGAAAACAAGAACACTGCAGTTTGAATTTACACCATTCAAACATAAACATGAGGTCAAGTTGTATAATAAGTTCACTTATCAAGTGTTTGTTAAAAGAACCTGTTTGACCAACCTTCTTCTGCAACAACAATCAAAGCAACAACAACCAACATACAATGTCTTTTCGGCTTGGATTGTAAACACATGCAAATAGTGCAAAATTAAAGATACTGAATATATTTTTATATTTATTGGCCCGACTTTATCCATTGGCCCCGCATGTCTGACCCAATCACAAGATGGCTTAAAGTGTTATACTCTATTTTAAAGGTTATTTTCAATGACTGGTGTTTAAATGAAGAAAATGTACTTAAAAATAATGATCAGGTCAAGTTCTTTATTTGAACTTGTAATGTATATAATTGTAATAATAATAAAATAAAGATTTGTCTAGCACTTGTATAAGGTGGGAGCACAACATTCAAGTGCATTCATAGGAGGCATAAAATAAAGAATATACATTAAAAAAGAAAACATCAAACACTGCAAAATACAAGCAAACATAAAATAGTCTGTAAAATATTATTTAAATGCAGTGCCAGTCGCGTGAATACTAATTGGGAGACTTGAATAATTATTTATATTATATAAATAATCAAAGGTGGAAGAAGTACTCAGATTATTTACTTAATTAAAAGTAGCAATACTACAGTGTACACATACTCAGTTACAAATGACAGTACTGCATAAAAATGTATATTTAAGTCAAAATAAGAAAGTATTAGCATCAAAATGTACTTTAAATACCAAAAGTTAAAGTACTCGTTATGAATAAAGGCACAATTAAACAACAGATATTTTTTAATGATTTTATTCAAATTAATGGTGCATTAAATTGTTCATTTGATTTGATCAGATTTATTTCGAATGTGTAAAACAATAATACAAAAATGTAACATGAGAATTATTATACAATACAAAATATAAGCAGTGTAAAATTGGTTCATCACTTCAATGTTGTACTTGGTGAAGGTAGGATTTACTTGAATAACTTTATACAATACTGGGTAGCTTAGCCTATAATAATATAAGATAATCTATGTGTCAATTTCTATTTTGTATTAACCTAAATCTGCAAAGTAACTAGTATGTAAAATAAATGAAGTGGAGTAAAAAGTACAACATTTGCCAACAAAATGTAGTGGAGTAAAAGTATAAAGTAGTATAATTTGAAAATACTCAAGTAAAGTACCTAAATGTTTTAGTACAGTACTTGAGTAAATGTTACCTAGTTACATCACACCATAGTAAATAATATTAGACAATGGCTGCCACGCCCCCCCCCCCCTGCGGCCGCAGGAGGAACTGCAAGGCTGTGAAGGCTGCATCCATCTTCTGGGTCCCCCTCCTCTGCTGTCAGATAACAACACTGTCTTATTCGCTCTATTCAAGGTAAAAGGGCTGGTTTTCGTTCGTCGAAATGGCGTCTAACGGTAAGGAGCTAAGCTAGTGCGTTACCGGTGACTGGCTAGTGATAACACATTAGTTATCTGTTGTTATCAGCTAGATGCTAATCAGTTAACATAAACGGTAGTGCTTAAAGTTGGTTTTATTTCTTAAATTACTCGGTTATGATATTAAAGGACCCCACAGCATCTCTTCCCCTTCTGAGGGGAACATACTGTGTAGCTGTCACTGTAATGTATTCTTCTAACGGTACCGTAAAGCTAACTAAGCTACCGGTTTATTCCCATAGACTGTATTCCGTTAGCATTTAGCTTAACGGCTACTATGCTATAGGCTGTGGTTAACCAACTTTACTGATCCACTGACCCAGATTCTGACAGTGGCATGGAAAAACACCAATACAGCGATGTAAAAATACTCCATTACAAGTAAAATTCTCCACGAAAATGCATTCTTAAGTACAAGCCCATAAGTATTAGAAGAACATCTATTTTAAGAATCAAAGTCATATTACTGGTTTGGTGCCTTGGAACAACATTTTTGTGACTTTAATCTTTGATGCATGATATTTAGTGAGATATGAATCACTGTTGACTGGAAAACATGGTAGTTGTGTTGAGTGAAACATATATACATTTGATATACATGTGACTTCCATTAGATATATATTGCATATGATATTCATTATATCAGACCATTTTGATTTATTTTCTTCAAAAAAACTTCACAACTGATTTTTCAAATATCTAAATAGTTGGCCATTATTTCACAGCACACAATTAAATGATTCATCTTTGCAGCTTTACCAACATTAAAGTTATCTAGCCTGGAAATTAAGTTGTTTTAGCAGCACACAAAATAAATAAATGAAGGTAATTAATATAGAAAGTAACATAATAAACAGCCCTGTGTTCAGCTGTGAGCTGCTAGCTGATCCAGGTGGCTTTTTAATACTTTATTTAGCTTAACAAGTAGGATAATTTATCAACACAGTTCCGTTTATTGTTTATCTGTTAATACAAATATTTTTTTTTAAATTGTAACACTCAATTTTGTTTATTCCCATAGAATATTCCCAATCATCTGGCCAGGGGTAAGTATTGTCTTAAATAAAAGTTTCTCGTCTTTTGGGCCGGGACAAGACTTGCTTGTTGAGATTTATTTAGTTTTCAAATAAACTACCACATATTTTATTGATTATTTCTAGTATATGATATCATTTTACAATACATTTACATTTGCATTTAGGGAAAAATGTGAAACTATAAAGTACAATCTGATTATTCTTGGAATAAAACTGCTCTAACGCTTTTATTACATTGTGTTCATGTTTGGTGTCTGAATGTGGTTGACTCTTTTACCTCTGGCAGCTATGGGTCCTATGGAGGTGGTGGTGGAGGCGGAGGAGGTGGTGGTGCTATGGGCCAGGGCTATGGTCAGTCTTCTGGGCAGGGCTACAGCCAGCAGGGCTATGGAGGCTACAAACAGGGCTCTGACAACAGCCCCAGCTCCTACAGCCAGGGCGGATACGGCAGCTACGGTCAATCCCAATCAGGTGGAGGAAGACTGTCCAAAGCCCCACAGTTATCCATTCACTCTTTGTAGACAAGGAACTGTATCTACATGTCCTGTCTCCTCTCTTCTCCCTATAGGATATGGTTCTCCCCCCTCTAACCAGGGTGGTGGAGGTGGAGGTGAAGGCGGTGGCTATAATCAATCCAATAGCCCTGGAGGCTACAACAACAACAATAACAACCAGCCGTCCAACATGAGCTACAACCAGCAGTCATCCTTCTCTGGGTACAGCCAGAAGCAGCCTCCTCCTTCATCCTCCGCAGGGTAAGACGAGTACAGCAATAGTGTATTGCCTATTAACTGGATACTGTGCTCACTCATTTGCAGTGTGTGACAGTTGTATTTCTCTATTTGTATTGTTTGTGTTTGTTGTTGTAACAATATGCTGTCGATGCTTGTTATATGTTCCCTTCTTTGCCAGGTCACTCTTGAAAAAGAAATGTTAAGTCTTCTTAAATCTAGATATTTTGCATCATCTGTTGAGGAGTCCTGATTTTAACTTTAAGTTGTCAGCGGTTTTTTTTAAATTATTAAATTGTGTCCATGAACCCATAGCTGCTTAGGAAAGAACTTGTCTTGTACCTAAGTTGATATTAATGAATGCAGGTGAATTGGAGCTGTAGTAGTAGGCAGTGGCTATAAAATAATATGTTAAGTTAAAACATTTCAATATAGAGTTGTTTTAAGCTTTAACAAAGGTGTAAACTCCTGGTTTAGGTTTGGCTTCCGGCAAGCCCTTTTTTAGTGCCACACATGCATTGTCTTGTTGTTGTTGTTGTTTTTTTTTAAAGCTGCTCTCCCTTTCTTCCTTCAGCAGCTATGAAGGTAACTCGCAGTCCTCTGGATACAACCAGCCCCCGAGCGGTGGACAGGGTGGAGGTGGTTACGGCAGCAGTGGAGGTCAGTCTGGGGGCAGCGGGAGCCACCAGCAGACATCCCAACACGGAGGAGGTCACTTCAACCAGCCTCCAGGCTACGACTCGCCCCCTCCACAGAGCTACAGCCAGCAGAGCCAGTATGGGCAAGGTGGATGAGAGATGCTTTATATTGGCCTTTCTGTTTAGAAGAGTATTCCTTTTTTAATTTTTATAACAAAAATAGATATCAATCCCAGTTTCTCAAAGTCCAAGGTGATGACTTAAAATGTCTTGTTTTGTCAATCCTAAACCTAAGATCTTTACAATAATATTACTATAATTTGCATGAAAAATTACTTTAGCTATTAATGTTTGAATAAGGATTCATCCATTTCAAAATGCTACAACATAGTTTGTTGTGGTACTTCTGTAATCAGGTATTGGCATCACTACACATCTGTAGATTTCTAAGTGTCTCAACTCCTTCTTAGGATATGGAGATGAAAGCCCACCGTTGAGCGGAGGAGGAGGAGGAGGAGGAGGTGGGGGATACGGCGGTTCCGATAGAGGTTACGGGGATCAGGATAGCCGCGGCAGCAGGGGACGCGGAGGTGGATTTGGAGGTCGTGGCGGTGGCGGATCTGATAGTGGTTTTGACCGAGGGGGCAGAGGTGGACCGAGAGGAAGAGGCATGGGGTGAGTGTTAAAAAAACATCCAGTGTCCATGTTATCAATCCTGTCATATAACAACGAAAATCTAAGTACAGGGATTCATAAAAAAGTTTCCTCCACTGCAGTTTCAGTACAACTGTGTCGAGGAAATAGAAAAAAGAAGACAGTGTACTGTTCCACCTCTGTAGCTTCATGCTTAAGCTATTGAGAGGCACTCCTTCTTGCCACACAGCTATTACTATGTTATCAGTCTGCTGTGACGACTGCACACATTTGTTTTGCTTTAGAGCAGTTTGCCATACATGCATCTTTCCTAGATGAATACAAAACAAATAAAGGTTTGTGTGTTTTCCGCAGCACCTCAGAGAACAGATTTAATTTAATTCTTGTGCTGCCACTGAAATCTGTTGATCCATTACCAAAAAGAAATAGAGTGCAAGAATCTCTCATATCGACTCCAATACTTCTTATTATATCAAGCTGCAACAGTACTATGACTGAGGGGGAAGCCATGTGTCATGATTTATAAGGTGAATTCATCAATAGGCTACATCTGAATACATTTCAGACTTCATTTCAATGGTGATTTGTTAAACATTAGACATTTCTTGCTTAACTTGATCACATGCATGTTATAACACAAGAAAATGTAATCAAAAAGATGTTAGTAGTGTGAAGTCTCTGCATGCATGTCCTAAATAGAGTGTACATGTTCTCTCAACGTAACCCGAAGAGGGCCGTTTTTGGTTTTTTGTTGTCCCACTTATAAAGATTCTTAAAACTTAGTTTGGTGGTATTTTTTACAAACACTACCACTGCCTCAATTCTGTGGCCAGCAGTTGAAAACAATTTGACAATATAATAAGATCCTCCTATTATACGGTGAGATGCGCACACGCATTCAGGTAGGCCCGCCCCGGGACCGGCTACGTCTATAGAAGTCTCAGTAGGTGAATGCTTGCATGATAAGGTAGTACCCATAGAGTCCACTAGAGGGCGCAGCCTGTGAGAGATATAACATAAATTACATAACACAGTTGGAGAATCTTTTTTTCAATGATAATCTTCTGAATGAATAGGCTCTTCTTCGAACGGTTTCGTATAATTAAAGGTAGACTCATTGAATGTTATAAAAAATGATGGCTTTGGGCAAAAGTATAACAAAGAAAAATAACAAGAAAATTACATATCAAAGATTTGACAACATTTGTAAAGCTATAAGGCAGAAACTTGTGAAGGTGATATTTTTGTTAAAGAGGTTGCACAATATTTTGTGTTTTCCTTGTAAACTAAAAATGTTGGTGATAAAGACATAGCACAAAAAGTTTGCCATTTTATTGTTTGTTCTCTCACCTATCACAGACCTTTTCCAAATATCCTTTCCCTCCGTTACAATATTTGGAAATAAATGTTACAGAACTTGCTCACACACCTTGTGTTAAGAGTTCATGTAGAAATTAAAACTAATCTCGAAGAAAACCTAATGCTTTTAGTTGAATATTTAGAACATAGGTAGTGGTGCACTTCAGCCCTGTGTGGCTGAAACGTGTATAACAACAATAACATGTTTTAATTTCAACCCTTTTTTCATTGCTGAAAAAAGTAACTTCCAAAAGTTATCCTCGCAAAACGAACAAATGTACTCCTCTTGGTTTTTCCCTCTCACTTGCTTCTCTCGGGTTCAGGAGAAGTATAAGAGTAATTGCACAACAACTAATTACTTGAGGATTTAGATTATAAATCTATTAATTTGAGCGACAAACCTCTACATAAACTACATACCCCCCTTAATAAGTATATTTTATACTTCAACTACTCGCAAAAAAGCAAGGCAACTGTGCCCTTCACTCTGCCCCCACACTAAACATTACCATCACCTGCCCTCCTCACATGTATTCACCACCCTCCCAACCAGCCCCCTCCCCACTGTACCATACTCTGCTTTAATCAATCTTTGAATCTTCTCCTAGGCTTTTACCTTCTCTCCAGGCTGGCTTTCTGCTCTTAAGCCACCATTTGGGAAATTGTTAATAGGGAAAAGTTTACAGACAGTCAAAAGTCTTCTTGTAGTTTGAGGAAAAAAATGTTTGAAAAAACACAAATAATTTAGGATATCATGGGAAAAAAAGCCTAAAAAAAGAACTCCTGTTTTGGGTATTGCTGCAAGGGTAAAAGCTGACTAATACCAAAGAAAAAAAACAATAACTATCCACAGATCAGAGGTGTTGCTGTTGGGGTTGGTTTATTGACAAAAAAAACAGTAGAAACAACGGAACTCATTTCAGTGGAAAAGGGGTCATAATGAAATATAATGGGTGCGTACAACAAATGACAACAAGACTTGGTAGAACAGGTTAAACACAGGCCAATTCAGCTGCTTCTAACATAAGATGACAAGAGCTGTGTCTCAATTCGGATACTTCCATTTCTACACTGCCATTACGTACACTGTGAACATTATACATATATATTCTTCTGTAGCATTTTAATTTAGGCTCAAAACAAATTGGAAAACGATGAATCCTGCTGGGGCCAGCTAGCGGGTTAGCAACGACATTGCTCGCCGTACCAGACTGCTTAATTCACTTATTAAAAATAACAATGGCTTTGGTCCAACAACAGTAAAGTGGCACTTATGTTACACAATGAAAACAACCCACTTGTATAACTTTTATTTGTAAAGTGCATTGTGTACCTGAGCAACTGCTGCTGGTCCCTTCACTTTCGTTACGCTGCCAAAATAGCAGTAATTGAAGGTGAAAAGTGTCCAGCGTTCCAAAGCAACTTTTTGAGCTTTATGAGTACAACATCCAGGTACTCAGTGCACAGCATTTGATTCGAGTGAGAACGCACTCATGCACTAAAAAAAAAGTACAGAAGTACTTGAACTGAGACACAACATAGGTCTTTTAACTGGCCATTTGTATTCAAGGTATATTCAACAAACAAAATAAACAAAAATGAAGTAGGGGTTCAGTGCCAACTGACGAGGGGTGGGTTTAGGAAAGAGACTGAGAGTGAAGGTTACCCACAACCTGTCAGCACCAGCCTTCAATGCGTGTCGTTTCTCTCTTCCTCCTCATCAGAATGGGCGATCGTGGAGGATTCAATAAGTTTGGTGGTAAGTGACAAAAAAAACTAATATAAGACATTTCTTTATTTACTAGTGCACTGAATTCTGCAAAGTAAAAACATGCAGAAAAGATTAATGTGAAGCATATTCAACTTTAAGACTGCTATAAAATAGAATATTATAGGACAGGTCAAACTAATTTAACACTAAAACCGCCAACGGGTCAATTTTACCCGCAGCTGTTTTTTGATTGTATGTAACTTTTTTTCAATAAAATATTAAAGTCTCCCAGTACGTGACTTTTCCTGAAAGTGTGTTATGTAGCACCCTCTGTTGTTAAAAAATGTCAATATGAAGTCAGATTGAAAATAATTGCCATTTATACCCATCAGCGCCAGCGGGTAATATTTACCTCATAGAAAATGCAGCGTAAGCATGAAGTGTTGCTATAGCAACGCCTTTTGTCTACTGCGGTTTCTTATAGATAGAGAGATAGATTGAGAGATAGATAGACAGATAGATACTTATAGATAGATAGATAGAGAGATTTGTACCTAAACAAAACACAAGTCTAACACCAAGCGTTTAAATCAGCACTGGTAGCGATATTTTATACTTCATGCTATCTGCACAAACTATATCCTATGAAAAGCTGAGAGTCCACAGATTCTATTGGTATAAATTTCATCCCTGTGCGATCAAAACACTGTTTTACATGATAAATAAAAGAACATTGTACCTTGAAAATCAATAGCGGGTAAATTTGACCCGTTGGCGGTTTTAGGTATACAGCGACCTCTGGCGGTTCTAGTGTTCAAAAAGTTTTGTGTCATTTGAACTTAACAATATACTAATGTATGGAAGCGTAAATAAAAATTCAGATGTCATCTTACAATAGCATTTTTAATTTCCCACTTACACATGTTTTTTTAAAAACATTTTGCATTTAGTATTTCATTTGTGACAGCATTGAAATGTAATTGCAAGCGGGTACACTGCTTTTCAAAATCTGAAATCTTTTTCTCTTCCCCCTGTGGGGAAATGGCAGAAGAACAGTGCAAATGGAAGAAGATCATTTGAATATTGTCAACCTTATGCTGTATTCCTCCTCTAAAAATTTAATAAAATGTTAATGTCATTTTGATGTTTAAATTGTTGT
>CALSBZ010046842.1:1016412-1053265 GCA_943591055.1 Gobionotothen gibberifrons | reverse complement strand
GGTTTGGCTTCGGCTTCTCATCACAATGCAAAGTCTTGTTTTACACTAGGAACATTTTAGTTCCTGAAGCTGGCGTAAAACAACCTGCCAATGACGCAGTCCATCTTCGAAAAGGTTACAGGTCTTAAGACACATTAGAATTTCCTAAGGTCCTCAACAATGGAAGTTGGTTTTGTGAGAGGGTCATGTTGTACTAAATAACAAAAACACTTTAAAATCAGTCTGAGAATGAGAAGCGTTTCCTGTGAACATTTCAAAGAATCTTCTCTTCTCCTGTGTGAAAAGAAGTAAAGGGATTGAATGGCATGGATTACTGTGTCAGGTGTACAAACTCAAAAAAAGGGATTGTGTTGCAATGAGTTGGACTTGGTTCCAAGAGTTGGTCATGTTGTGCGAAGGGAAATTATTTATCATGCTTCAACACATTTCTTTTTTTAATGAATGTTGTTGAAGGGCCCATCCTATTGGCTGTGTTGAATCAACAAACAAACAAAACCAATGCAATGTTACACTGTGAGAAGGGAGGTGGTTAAACCAAAGCACAACATCGACTTAAAGGCAGTGTCCCAACAATGTGTCCAATCTTGTTTTTTGCATCGTTTGTATGTTAAGATAACATCAGGTTATTTTCGTCCTCTGTGTTGTCAACCAGAGACGGTATGACGCATTGTCACGGCAGGGTGTTAACACGCTTGTTGTTTTCTGATAATTACACAGGCTGTCATGCTCCTGAGATCATATCTCTACATACAGTGGCCAGAAAATTTTAATTGGTACTGCTCTTTTGGCAAATGAGAAATGTTCACTATGTGTGAGGTGTTAATGTGTTGTTTATCATGTGTTTTTTTTACCTTGATTAATCTCAGATTTGTGTCCTCTTAAGGACCAAGAGACCCAGTGCATGGACATGGAGGACCCAGCTTCAGTACGTTTTCTATTGTTTTGTCCCACTCTCTACACCAGACATTTTAAAGCCATTCATGTGATTTTAACTAGATCAATTGTCCAAAAGTAAAAAAAATGTAACATTAGTTTTTTCTAAATAAACCCAATTTACAGTTTAATAAGAATATTTAAGCTACTAAATTATTCAATATGTGCATAATAAAAAAGTAATATACGTCTAAAGATGCACACAAATAATTAAACACATTATTAAAATGTTACACAAGATATAAGAGATTATAGCATAAACGACATAATACAATGACCAGTAATAGAACATATTTAAAAAAGTTAAATTAATGCATATACTATACATGTATTATTAAACAATAATACAATTATTTATTTTAGATTTTCCTGCTTTATTTTCCTTATTAAAAAAACGTTGGGGATTTCAGGCATATGCTAAGGCATGTTCTTTGTTTTTGTTTTATTTGTACTGAATGGAAAAAAAAATTCTATAAATAGTAAATGAATACAAAAAGAAATACAATGAAATGTGATGATGTAAAGTAGTGAGATGTTCACTGCCCTGTTAGCCTCTCTCTTAACACCTCCGCCTGTTATGGTCCCACAGTGCAGGACCAGGATAACTCTGATAACAACACCATCTTCGTGCAGGGCCTGGGAGACGACTACACCGTGGAATCAGTGGCAGACTTTTTTAAGCAGATCGGGATCATTAAGGTAGCTCTACAGTGCTGCATGTGTGTGTCAATCAAGTCATATATAAGTGTATCTATTTATGTAGAAGGAGGTACGGTGTCCGTTAAGTGCCCTAATGATAACGCTTTAACATTTCATGTTGATGTTAGACACATTTAAAGAGTACAAGTGAAGTTGCCAAAAATTCCCATTTAAACAAAGGGAAAGTCTACAGCTATCAGCAAACAATCAGGTACGTTTTTCACCTGCGTTCATCAGTCAAAACCTGAAAATGTAGGACTGTAGAAATACAAGATGTTGTTATAATAAACAAATTAAAACATGTTTACACCACTCACACTCATCACTCAGCTTCACTACAGATGCCCATGCCATTGTAAAAATATCCAAGTATCAGAATGAACAGATGAGATAAAGATATAAATAGTTCAAAAGACTCTGTGTACCCTTTTGATTTAAGTTGTTTGTTCGTTTTCCTCATTTACCTTTATCTTCCCGTGTACTGATTCGCTGAACATGATCACTACTCCTGCTGCTAATAGGCTTAATGTGTCAGGGCCTAAAAAACCACAATAACTTCTTAAAATAAAAACTCTAATTGCAGCAAAATTATGAACTAATTCAGATCTTTATTATTACATTTTTTTATTAAAACGTTCAAGAAAGGCTTATGTCTCAGAAAACTATTCTGCTCATTTTCAGGTTCACATTAGTATTCTGTGTCTCTACTGTGACGGCCCGTCCACACTACAGCTTCAAAAAAAGCTTGGAGCTGGGCGTGTCTGAAGCTTGGGGATTTTATTCGAGCACCACAACCAACAACCTATCACATGAATCTCCCGCCCCCGACATACAAAGCAATAGCAATGTTAAAACGAAGTAAACTGGATATAAAATCCCCAAACAGGCGAAAACCTACCAGTTTCACCCACTGTCTCTGCCACCTCCCTCCATGCCTGGTTCCTCCGGTTGTATCCCGGTAAGTTAATAGGGACTGGTCATACAAAACCGGGTGATTTGCTACGGCGATAATTAGTTTCTCCTCCATCTTTTTTTGAAATATAGAAATGAACGGCGGGATATCTCTCCCAGCTTAGACGCAGTTTGATTGGCTAGGGCTTGAGCTGTCAGATTTTCAGAAACGGGATTTGATTGGCTGGCGCTGGCTACTCTGGCGTCTCCGGCTGCAGCTACCCACAATTCAGTTCGGCGAAAAGCGAGGCAACGTGACGTCACCCCATTCAAAGTGAATGGGCAGACGCGTTGGAAACCGTTTTTGAAGCTGTCGAAGCTGTAGTGTGGACGGGCCGTGACATGTCTCCATGCTTTCATGTTCAAAAAGCTCTTTATTTTTCTCATACTGCCTGTGCTGCTCCCCCTCTGTCTGAAACCAGATCCCCTTAGCTTATCACGTACAATGTGTTGAAGCGCTTGCCAATAGAAGCTAATGTTACATGTTGATGATTTCACAAAAAAAGGCATAATAGGGCCCCTTTTAAGACTGATGAAACTCAAGACTTGATGTCAAGATTTCAATGGTTTGCTGTACACATTCAGTAGTTCTAAAACAATTGTATTACTGAACCTCCTGACACATACATGCCCATATTTGTGAGCCCATTTAACCGGATAATTACAGCTCTGAAACAAATTAAGAGACCACTGAAGCCTTATCAGTTTCTCCGGTTTTACTATTTATGTGTTTGAGTAAAATGAATGTATTTTTCATTTTATTCTATAAACTACTGACAACATTTCTCTGTGTTGGGATTCAACAGACACTGGAATGGAATGGCTGCCATACATGTAGAGATTGAGATTTAAGATTGGAGTGGTCTCTTAATTTTTCCCAGAGTTGTATCGTGACCTAATTGAATCATTGCATTGTGCCGATCTGCCTCTCAGATCAACAAGAAGACGGGCCTACCCATGATCAACCTGTACACAGACAGAGAGACGGGGAAGCTGAAGGGGGAGGCCACCGTGTCCTTTGATGACCCCCCCTCTGCTAAGGCTGCCATCGACTGGTTCGATGGTGAGCTGTTTGTCTTTATCAGCCTAAATTCTTTGCTTGTTCACATTTCTAAGTGTTATTCTGTCAGTGATTTACGGCTCATTTGTTTCTTGTCTCAATTTATTATCTTTTTTGTCTCTTTTTTTCCCGACAGGTAAAGACTTCAATGAAAATCCTATCAAGGTTTCTTTTGCCACCCGCAGAGCTGACTTCGCAGGCCGAGGTGGCATGAGGGGGGGTCGAGGGCGAGGAGGTGAACCTCTCCTTAAACCTACATTTATTTTTTGAAGGCTGGCATTCTGTTAAACGACCCTAATTTCATTTTCCTGGAAAGTGTGATATAGGTTTTTGTGCATATTTGTGTAAATGGTCTGCAAAGGCTAAAATCCCAAAGTTTCCTCCAGAGGAAGTTTCTCTCTTATATTCTACTTGGCAGATGCTCAATAACTTTCCATTGCATCACTGGGATCTTTCTCAGTAGAGAAGCTTTCCAGGTTGCCAAAAAGTATATCTTCAAATGTTCATATTTCTAAGCCAATTTTGAACATTGTACAAATCCTTCACGTGCCTATAAACTCTTCTTGACTATGTTGTCTTGAGGTTCCGCCTAAATTGTTCCTTCTTGAGACTAAATTGACTCCTTCTTGAGAAAAGGTAGATTACAAGATTATATTACCAGAATCTCCTTTTGCTTTTCTTCATTTGCAATGCCTTCCTGTCTGCAGTCACATGTCTCTCTTATAATCCCACACACAGGTCATTAAACAGGTGAAAGTATTACGGGTAAAGTAGCAGAAGATCTGACTGGTGTGGTTCTGTGCTCCCTGCAGGTCCGATGGGTCGTGGTGGATTTGGAGGGGAACGGGGGGGAGGTTTCCCAGGAGGAAACGGAGGCAATGGAGGCAATGGAGGCAATGGCGGCAATGGCGGCAATGGGGGGGGGGGGGGTGGAGGAGGAGGAGGAGGAGGAGGACAACAGAGAGCCGGAGACTGGAAGTGTTCAAACCCGTGAGTCTGGAATTTGCGATTTTAACTCTTCTACAGGGGTGTGGACATTTAAAAAAAAAATTCTACGCTACACAAGGATCAGAGCTTTTACTACATGATTTCATACACTTTGTTTATAATTCATAATACAACTTAATGCACAAAGAGGAGATGTATTTGATTGTGTGGTG
Organism: Gobionotothen gibberifrons; assembly: GCA_943591055.1. Classification (NCBI taxonomy): domain Eukaryota; kingdom Metazoa; phylum Chordata; class Actinopteri; order Perciformes; family Nototheniidae; genus Gobionotothen; species Gobionotothen gibberifrons. The sequence goes on along the minus strand of CALSBZ010046842.1, from coordinate 1,048,462 downwards.
TAATGAAACTGCAGAACCTGAATGTATGTCCTTGCTGCACATTTCTCCTCAGCAACTGTGGCAACCTGAACTTCTCGTGGCGTAATGAGTGCAACCAGTGCAAGGCCCCGAAACCTGAGGATGCCGGGGGGGTGTCCCCAATGGAAAGAGGTAAGACTCCTGCAGCCTTATCATTAATGTTACTGAATGTAGCTGTTGACTCACTTGCAAGTCAACCCCGCAGCGACAGACACATTGTTCCGTAGTGTAAACGGTCAAAAGTTTACAACTTGTCACCAAATTGCGTGTTCGTCTGTCAGGAGGTTATGGAGGAGGCGAGCGCAGAGGGGGGTTCGACCGGGGTGGCTTCAGGGGCCGAGGCGGCGAGCGCGGGGGCTTCAGAGGGGGCCGAGGAGGAGGCGAGCGAGGAGAATACGGGCCTGGAAAGATGGACGCAAGGTTAGATACACTCAAACAAACCACACTCATTTTTGATGTTCACACACTGAGTTCCAGATACTGCCAACCAATTAGAGTCCTACACTGTTTTTGAATGGATTTACATTTTTGGGATTTAAAGTCTTTTTTATTCATACTTTAAAATAAAATTGAAACAGCAGCAATTTAAGTAAGGATTTTCCAGTTCCAGTTATTTTTAAAGTTGATATTTTTTTGCCCTCGTCTATGTTGAATTATTATGATATGTTTCACCCTTGATTCTGTTTGTGAAACGTTTTTTTTATGGCTGTATTATGGAATCAAGCTCAATCTAAACTATTGTCGAGCAATAAAGGGAATCTTGTGTGGATGCACCAATGTGGGCAAATACACTTTACAGATTTTATTATCAAGGTCAAGTTCGATGAATAACATTAACACTCAGTTTCTAGTGGTCCATTCTTATTATCAGGAATCATTGTGTGTTATTATTGTGAATATAATCACATGAGTGACATGAAAACGTTGTCAATCATGGTAGAAGAGTGAAATTCAAATACAAAAAAATACATTTTTACTAAAATGACATTAAATGTATTATAATGGAACTCAATGGAATCCCTACTAGGTGTTAGTATTGTTATTTAGCAAAGCAGGACTGTATTGCCCATGACTGCTAACAGCTAACGTTAACTAGCTCTCCCTCCGATTTCAACACAAATTTGTTGTTCACAATTTTGCATTTCAAGAGAGAAAATAGGGCTGGTCTCCAAGGATTTGTCCCACCAAGGATGTGTGTGGCCAAGAGCTCCCATTTTAGTTTTGTATCAGCATATCATTTGTTTAAAACCCTCAAACACAAACTCACCTGTTTTGTCATTGCTGAGTCAGTGTGTTGTTATTTTCCAGAGGTGACCACAGACAGGAGCGGCGGGGCCGTCCCTACTAAACCATCCTGCACTACAGAGACCAGTGCCCCCCCCCCCCCCCCCCCCTGGACCCAGCCCTCACCTTTAATCTTTCATATAACTCTTTTAACTCTGATCCTTTTCTTTCAGTGTGTAGAAAAATGTGACTATCCCTGTGTTTGCTCTTATTCTTGACATCAGTATGGCCTCATTTAGAAAACAATCTTAGGATCAAACTCCATCTTTTCAGCATTCATATCTTCTAAGTGCTCATATGTCATATTTCAACCCTAATGATATGTTTGCTCTATCGCACCATCAGCGGACACAACTCTATCAGAAACGTCTAAAGTCCAGTTTAAGCATTTGATCTGAAACATGTGCAGCGAGGGGATGTTTTCAATTATATTTCCACATCATTTTTAATTGATTTTACATGTAATTAAGGCATGGGCAAATACATGTGTGGATTAATCAACCTTTTTTAAGAGAACTTAAAAAATGGTGAGAAAACTACAGAAGAGGATTAGAGCCACATGGCAATTATTTAGTTTTTGTTCTGAGATTTAAGTCAGAATTCTGACTTTAATCTTTTCTTAATCACTTTTGGTCAGAAATCCCTTGGCCCTATCTTCTGTAGAAAATGTATGTTCTAACATTATGGCTAATTTCTCATGACCTACTGCACTTGAATGATGGAAAGTATCTGGCATTTGTATCCAATAACTGGAATAATAAGGGACTTTTGAGAATATCAACATTTACAAATGTGTCATTAAAATACATTTATGAGATTCAAGCTATTTGGAAGGGAATTTGTACTTTCCCCCCCTAAACTGTGCTGTTATCTTCAGAGCCACTTCCTGTTTCAACTCTGACCTGTTTTCTTAACGTATCGATCAGATTTACAGTGTAAGGGGTCAATATAGTTGGCACTTTAAGTGCCTTCATCTTTGTTTTAACTTCAAAGTTTAGCCACTTGACTGATGAATCTTTAAATCTGTAAATGTTTAGCTACCACTGTTATGCAAATATTATAGTAGAGATAAAAAAGACAATAAAACGTTGATATTCTCTCAGGATAAAGTAGCACAGAGAAATAACTACAAAATGTACCAGAAAATATCCCAAATGCAGCAGGAAAAATCACAAGTTTCCCGGAAATAAATGACAAATATACGAGAAAAAAAATCTAAATAAATCACATTAACCTTTTGGAAAAACCCCCAAAATGTACCAGAATACATTTAGAAAACTACAAGAAAAATCATCTATGCCCTGCAACTTCTGCCACGCCTCTAACATTGTAGAACATTTTCATTCAAGAGGCCGACATTTCTCACGAGATTCAAGTATGAGAAGGAAGTCACAAGAAAAGATCCACTTTTGTAAATGAGGCCTCATATTTAAAATGTTTTTGTTTCAGACAGAACTTGTGTATTTATTTTGTATTTATGAGTTGTTTTTTGTATTGTGTATGTGCTGGTTTTCAAATGAAAGTGTTGATTAAAGTGAAAACGATGCATCTGTGGTTCTTACTGACCTTGACTTGTTTGTATCTTGTGCAGCTTTAAAACGTTCCAACTTTATTTATATTAGTGCCAAGTTGCAATACAAGGTGGCAAACAAAAAAATGAAAGCATATGATTCCAAGATTGAAATATTGAAATGTTTTAGAACACATTGGTTCTATTTCTGGTTGTGGAGAAAGTCTCTGATGTGTCCTTGCTGACCCTGTTGAAAGAAGGGACAAGTCAGCTAAAAATACAGCTTGAGTTTTATTTCTCATTGTTTCAGCTGTCTGTCAAATTGAAAAGCTGTAAATCCACATGCTTATTAATCAATTCATTCTTGTGTGACGCTTGGGTGGTTTCCAAAGCTCCCCAGCTCTGAAGACTTTTAAATGTGACATGTGTAGATCCTCATAATTCCCTGTAATGTAGAAGATCAAGTGTTGACATTTCTTACCGTGAGCTTGAAGCATTACGCAATTTGTATGAATAGGATAGAGTAGAAAACACATGTCTTCTTTTTGCATGGACAAGAAAATCATTAACATAAAAAATACCATCTTCATTGAAACACTGTTGCAGGACTGCCTGAGACCTTCCATAGAAGAGGAGCCGCTCCTGTTTAAAGTTGGCACACTGTTAAAGTTCACGTCCGCCCTGACATTTTCCACACAGGCCAACTTCAATTCGATTTTAACTACAGGTTTAACAAGTACAGGGTTTAACCAACAAATCCACTTTAGTTACAAACTTCACATTATATCTACTGTATATTCTGACTCACTGCCTGTCAGATCTAAACCATCTTCAAGCTGTGGCGTAAAGTTCTCTGTCATATTTTATTCTCCACTTAAAGTATGTTCTCTATTATTATTTGTATCCTTACTTGGGCTATTGTCGGTAAAAAAATAAATGCTATTTATAATTACAGACCTAGGTACAGGGGTGGTATTCCGGGAAGAAAATGGCGTATTTAATAGGAAAACATTTACAGAGAAAAACATTTGAATAACCTCTGAGATTAAAGTTTTACATTTGATGAGAAAACTGTTTTGTTGTCAAGAAACAATATTGCTGAATTTTATTTTACTCGCAATTTATGACTTTATAATACCCAAGTATGTTTCTTGTACATTTACGTCATAATTACGAGAAATTAAAAAAAAGTTTTGTACCTACCAATAATACTGCCATCCTTCAAAATGGCACCAATGTCACGGTTTTATTGTTTTTTTTTACTGGAATTAAAGATACCTCAGACATACTGGGTGTTATTTCACGTCCAGTGTTATTCTGTAGTTCTGTAGGCCCTATTGTGCTTTTTGGGGTTTCTCCTTTCCTGTAGTGTTTATATTGGTTTGTGTGCATGTAAATGGTCTGCAAAAAAAAAAGGCCTTTCCCACACTCTGGTTTCAGACAGAGGGTGAAAAGAGGTGCTGCAGCACAGGCAGTATGAGAAAAATAAAGAGCTTTCTGAACATTAAAGCATGGAGACATGTCAGAGTAGAGGCACAACATACAAATATGAACCTGAACATTTGCAAAATAGCTCATTTGAACCATTGAAGCTGCCAACAAATGTGTCCTGGGAAACAACAATTGTTATACATTGTAGCGAGAACAGTTTTTGAGAAAAAGCAAATTTTAACCTTTGTCTAGAATTGGCAAAAGGGATCAGTAATACTGTATTGAGTCTTCAGCCTGCAGGCCATCATTTTACCTTTTTGCTTTTGTGCTTTGCCAACACCTGTCAAATATGCCAAAACAGTAGATTTCATATTTTATTTTTGTATTGGCTGTCAACAGCAGCTGCCGGTGTTTATGTTGTTGACTTTATGGAACAACAATCAAACCTGTGGCTCTACGTAGACTTTGCATGTTGCTCGAACTCCAGGACTCCCCACAGTCAGTGAACATGGATGCAGGACATAATCACTGATCACTGAGCTGTCACATCCATAGACTGGTCACATCACTATAAATATCCAGTATCACTCCTGTAAATCTAGTTTGAGAGCAGGCGGTTACGGGAAGAATAAGTGCCTCAGGCTTTCTGCTTTTTATTGGCACAGATTCATTAATATTACAATTGTTATGTAAGTTGTACAATACAGTGTGCTTAACTGATGCTCTGAGAAGTACTGTATATTTACAATAGTGCAGCTTCTCTTGAGCTACAATTTTAGCTCACTAATAGCACATTTCCACGGCAGGGCCTCGCACGGCTTAGTATACGGTATGGTTAGGCCTTGGTAGGCCTGGCTCACTTTATGCTGCGTTTCCATTACAGTTTAGGAACTGGATAGTAACTATAGTAACGCAGTGTAGGCGGAGCCGTGACGTCATCTTAAATGCGAAACGCAAAATAAACATCAGCCGTTAGCTGTTAGCCCTCAGAGCTCACAGCTCCTCATATCTGTTCAGAAACTAGACAATCATCATCAGACATAATTTTGAAACGTGTATTACAATTAAATCACGGTAAAATATGTTCATTTTGTTGCCAGCGATTCTCTCACTAGTTTAGCATATTCAGCCCAGTTGTTGGCCCGGAAAGAACCTGGATTTTGGAGAGCTAGAAAACTGTGAAAAAGTACCCGTTAGCCGGAACTACCCCTAGTGGAAACGCAACAAGAAACGGGCCGGGTTTGGCACGGCACGCTTAAACCGTGCTATGCGCTGTAGTGGAAATGCGCCATAAGTACTCTAGGTAATGGGCTTTATATGGAGTCAAAATATCATATTAAATACTGCACTATACATTTATAAAATTCAAAGTTGTGTTTTCTTTTTACATTCAATCACATGATATGCTTGATATGATAGTATGCAGTACTACACATCTTTCTGTTCGTTTGTACCAGACTTTAATGGATTGGAATTAAACTCTGTTCAGCGATCATGTTCCCCAGAGGATAAACCTTCATGACTTTGGTAATCCTCTTTCTTACAACTTTTCGCCACCAGCAGGTACAAATTTGTGTTTATACTGAAATGTCTCAAGCACTATATGTATTGTGCTCAAATTTTGTGCTGACATTATTGTTCCCCTTAGGAGGAATTATAATAACTTTTACGATACTTTCCATCTAGTACCATCATCAGGTTAATTTTGTCTAATACTCTTGTTTATACCATATACTTCCATGGGTGCAGCAGTTATTATTATAACATTTGTTTTAACATATTGTCTGAGTCACATTTTTACCTGGATCATTTGCCATAACAATTGTCCCACCGGTTCACCTGGTTTACAGGAATTTCCCGGTGCTGTGCACCTATATACTGCACATGTATCTGCAGACTAAACCTGTATTTAACTGTGCAGCTGACTTCCTGGAACTCAACAGGCCTGAAGGTTTAACTGGCAGAACCAGCTTGCCTTCACAGAAACTCAGTGTTCATGGAATAACATTTCCTCTAAAGTATCCCCTAACCTGTGAGCAGGTGCCTTAAAGAAACATGAAAGGGCTCAAATCTAGTGAACACAATCTATTTAGAGCATCTTGGCTTTTTCTTGAAAACATGTTTTTAATTATGGTAATTCAATAATTACAAATAATTTAATATAATGTTAATATAAATACATTTGACGGTTGGGGGACATTCTCTGTTGAGCTAAAGTGTTTGTTTGAGTACAGTAAATATACAGGGCCTTATATTATATAAGTTATATATATGTTTAGTTGTTATACATTTTAATGAAAAACACTGTGGGTCGAAACAGATCTCTACAAAGTGGCAAATTAAAAATGTGAATAAAATATAACCTAACAATTTAACTAATATTGTAAGCGATTGGTAAGGGTAATCTTCCAGAAAACGTTGCATAAGATTAAAGGAAAATGTAAAACAATTTATTACATTTTGAATGGTTAAAATCTGTTTAGGCAGTGTAAAAATTATAACTAGATAACTTTGGGGGTACAGAAGTATATCAACAGAAGGCCTAAATATGTGGGTGGCATATATTAAAGGTGGGGTAGGTAATTTTGGAGAAACCAGCTCGAGTGCGCTAAAATTTGAAAATACCAAGCCCCCAGGAAGTGCGCCGGACTCAGATGGAAATATTCGACCTGGCCAAACGGCGGTACTACACTTCCGCTTGGTTGCCAGGCCCGGAAGCATTTTTTCCCATTGACTTACATGGGGAAAGAATGGTCTGTAAATCGTTGGATAATTTGTTTTAAACTAAATAAACCGCCCAGTATGAACACTTGTATAGCCCTTATTAAAAACATTCGTTCCTCAAGTTGTAAAAATGTGCTAATAACGTTATTCTGAGAGTTATTTCCCTCTTCATTATGAACGCGCATCTAACCCACGGGACCGCGCCCCCAGGCTCGTTCATGTTACGTGTTCAGCCTTTACCCATGGATGCACAATAACAACGGACCCACATCGTCTAACCCCACGGAGCTGTAATAATGGATATATTGCACATGTTTGCTGTAACTCATCATTTGTAAAATATTATACTTCATGGGCTGTATGATTAAATCTTGTACCGTAAATGTTGTATTAAATAAAGTTAATATTACCGACGTTAGATTAACGTCCCTGTAGCTTCTTATTGCACTAAGAAGCGTATTGCACTGTATGTATATATGTATGTATATAAGTGCAATAATTCTTTCATGCTAAATGAAGCTCTGTTGCTTGCATATCACTAGATCACGAGACTAGATTACAGCGTAATATAAGTACATAACGATTGATGTTTACATTAGCATAATTACTAGCTAGCTGCTAGCTGCTAACTGCCGCCTCGTTAATATCAAAGCCATCATAATAACAACCCATCATGCTGTCATGAATGCTTGGTGCTGTTACGTGTACGCGAATTGACGTGTTTGATGTGAACGAGCATTTCGGTTAAAGTTGCGCATGCGCTATGAGCGCACATACGGGTACTTCTCAGGCATGCCGGGTAATCTGTGACGTTTCACTCTCTCAAAAGTTGCCCCATTTTATCATCATGCGCTAATGAGCAACTCTCATAGGAATGAATGAGGCCCCGCCTCCCATGCTGTATCCAGTTCTTATTATACATCCATGGAAAATACACAGCCGGAAGAAATCTGCCACTTCCTTACAGAGCCCCTCCTCCAACACACACAAACACGCACATGACCAATGAGGGCACGAGATAAGTTTGTGCACAGATGGAAGGCTGACAGGCAGGTAAGCATTCCATGGAATATAACAAAAAGTGTATCTCGAGCCGGTTTCTCAAACTTACCTACCCCACCTTTAACGTTTCAATTTGAATTAAGTTTGCAAGTTAAAGTTACAAATTAAGTGCTGCCTTGTTTGATGAATTTATGGAAAATAATTCCTTGAATGTTATTATCAATATAAGAATGTTGACGTTAAATAATCCATTGAAAACCATGTATTATCAATCATGCACGTTCAAAAAACGTTCTTGAACAAATCTCTAGAATTAATTTGTTAATTATAAAGTATGTATTTTTTACTGATTATTCTTCTATGCTTTTTTAGCACGATTTTGAAAAGAGGACTTTGCCTTGTAACAAAACATTTTAACCATGTGGTATGTTAACTTAAGTAAAAGATTTTCCCTAACTACTGCCAAGAAAAAGACAAAAATGTAGGCTACAAACATGTGAGACTTTGAAGCGGGAAGAAAGTTAAGTGGTCCAAAGACTAGACAAATACACATTATTCCAAAACAATAAAGCATGGAAATGTCTTGTCACTGTGACTCAGCATGGCATATGTTTTATTTCTGTACACTGTGGGTCTTAAAAAACAATGCACAAGTCAACAATGTTTTGATAATTACTCTCACTGCCAGAACTGTAGACACAGCTCCGCACTGCCAGTTTAACCAAATGGCGTTAAATAATAATTCAAATTGAAATCATGAGAGCCACAAATTTGGTGAAAGCTAGCTAGATAGCAAACGTTAGCTAGCTTGTTATGTAGCTAGGTAAATTGATAACATTAGCTAGCCAGCTTGTTAGAAAGATAGCTAACGGTCGCTACTTAGCTAACGTTACCTAGCTAAATAGCACACTGCTCAGTTAACTGAATTTGGTCTCTATGTTAACTTGTTTTCATAAATGTCCAAACACTGTGGACCTTTGTCTCCCCTTCTCACAGAGAGAGTTATTATAAACTGTCGACATGATCTTTAGTATGGAGTCTGACAGGCCGATATGAGTTTAGAACTTTATATAGCTCCTCATAGCGGAGACATCAGTCACAGAAAATACACTACAGAGTTAAAAAAAAAAAAATCACAAACTGTAAAACCATTCCTTCACTACAGTGTAGTTGTGAGAGATCCAAAATACAATTAATTGTTAATTAACAATGCTGCAGATCGAGAAGTGAGAAAGGGGCTACATAAGGTGAATAAGTAAAGGAAGCTTATTACAATTGATGCCAATGTTTTAAAGGGGTATATACTTCATTTCTCCAAAGAAGGTGTGGTCTAATGTATGTATGCTTTATTGAGCTTATATTACATACTTCCACAGCTAAGAAACTTGTCGAGCATTCCAAATATTAGTAATATTGGGTGTTTCTGTTTTGTTTCGTTCATGTTAGCTGAAATTTTGACCCAAAAAAAACAAGCAAAACACAAAGGGTGCCAAATGTCACTGGTCACATAGCCTACTGACAACTTTCTCTTTAAGCCCGCCGCTCCATACAGCCAGCAGCTCCTCACTGCACCAACCATCACCATAAATTCTCAAATATGCATTGTTTGGATAAACTGTTCATATATTGGTAATCAAAATGGTAAGTTTCTTGCCTTAATAAGTGTTATCACATATTAACAGTACATTCAAAAACATTCAAATGTTTATTTGGCAATTAAAATGTTGATGAAGCTGGCAACGCTATGCAAGGTTATAGCAATTACGCTAAAACTGGAAGTACCAACACAGCGGGCGGGGAACCACAGGGGAAGGTATTTTAGTTTTTGTAATTGCTTCCTTCTCGTAAGTCTTTGCTGTCTTAGGAAAGATATTCACACCCAACATATCTGACTCGCTGGTGGAATTTGAAAACATTTGACTGCACAAATTATAGAGTAGAGTGGTGTAAAGTAAATGTACTTAAAGGTGCGGTATGTAATTTATTTCAGAAACACTTTTTGTTATATTCCATGGAATGCTCTTAACGTCCCGATAGCAATGAATACATTAAATGCTTTAACAATAAATACATAAAAAAATGTCATCTGTGGAAGCCGTAGTACTGTAAAAAGCACGACCAATCATTTGAGCCGGCCCGGCTAAAATAACTGGATGGCCGACCTGCCTGTCAGCCTTCCATCTGTGCACAAACTTATCTCGTGCCCTCATTGGTCATGTGCGCGTTTGTGTGTGTTGGAGGAGGGGCTCTGTAAGGAAGTCTGAAGGAAGAGGCAGATTTTTTGCGGCTATGTACTTTCAAATTCTAGCGCACTCAAGCTGGTTTCTCCAAAATTACATACCCCACCTTTATGTGGTAGACTTGCATACACATTTGCATACCCTATATATTTTAATGACTTTTGGCAACACGTTTTCTTTTGTATTTTATAAATGAAACATTATAAAGGTAATACATCAGTAGAAAGTAGTGATATACTGTATATAGTAAAGTTCCAGTGGTTATCGGAGCACTATGGGTAGTAAGCCCCGATGGACGGTGGTTATGCATACTGAGTGCTTTTGATGCTTTAAGCATATTTCAGGTGGAATTACTTCTGTATTAGAATGCAAGACTTTCACTTTGAGGGTTTTTTTCAACACTTTTGTAGTATTATCCTTCCTCTCAAGATCAGAATCTCCCAGCATTATGTGAATCCAACAACAAAATAGAACGGAACATGATGTTGTTGATTGAGAGGTGAATTTAGGGATATTTTCAAGTTCACATTAGTTGGGTTTAATGAGTGAAACAATATACTGGTGTGGGTGTGAAAGACAGGAATGCTGAGAGGTGAGATCTGCTGCAGGATTAAATATGTGTTTGATTTGATGTGAGGGTTAGCATCAGTCATGACTCATAACACTTATCTTAGCTTTGAGTATCAGTACTTCGTTATTGTTTTTTGAGAAAACAAATACGATCACTGAAGCATAACTAAAGCTTTAACAATAGCTTACGGTATTTTTATTCTTTAATTCATTGAAAGTATTGTAAGAGCAATGTTAAATACAGAAGTATTGTAATTGATTGCAATTTTTCTTTCCTTTTTAACTATTTGTGTGCTTACTTTCTTTTTTTCTTTTTTTGTCTTTTAAATGCACTCTTTCCCATTTTTACCCATGGGGATTTGCTTGTTCTTGCTTTTTAGTTTTGACTGTCTTTCAAATGCAAGTGCACTCTGCAAGTTCATTATTTATTGGCATTACCTTCTCCTAAAGTCTAGGGGGAAAAGGGAAGTGACAAAATATTAAATAACCCCGGTGAAAAAAAGTTGTTCGTCAAAGCAAAAAGGTCTCAATGCCAAATAGGAATAACTTTCTTCAAAAGAAAGTGAGAAAAGTAAACAATACAGAAAGATACAATCACAAGCACACCGACCACACTGGTCCCAAGTCTCACACAGAGATACCACACTGGTCCCGACATCCATGCCAACCCAGACTCAGGGACAGTTTCATCCCACAGGTAATAAGGCTGTTAAACACCTGAACTGTTGAAGCAAAATCGGGGACACATATTTATGTATAAAATACATCAGAAAGGGCATTTTGCATGATAGGAGACCTTTAGCATTAAGAAACAGTGCAGTTGAAACAACCTCTTAAGTCTATCACTGCCTTACAGGTGTGGAATTCCCCTTGAGATGCGGAACAGTGGAATAAAGCAGGTAATATCAGCACTAATGGAAATGCTCTCCCTGCAGCTCAGAGAAATGTTGATTGAGGTGTTGGGCGTGTCTTTGAACAGGTGACACTGTAGGAGGGAGGTGGAGAGGCAGATGAAGTTATTTAATGCCGCAGCAGACCTGCAGAATCGACCCACAGTCATGGCTCTCTACAGGTTGATCTGTGCCGCGGCTCTGCTCTCCCTCCTGACTCAAGGTAAGGGTCCTCAGCTGCACCACACACTGACGTACCTCACTGCTGTCTGAGGGACAGGGGGAATTACTTTTAAAAAAAGAGTAGGAGTAGTTGTTGCTCCATAGAGGGAAAAGTACTAGTCAAAACGTAATGTGTGTATCTTTTATGATGATTTCATCTCTAAATGATGAGTGAAAATCCTGCATTCCATTTTTTATTACATTACCTTAACTGAAAATATTGCACTTAAAATGATCAAAATGCAGAGTTCATTTAATTGAACTATAATATGCATTAGTAAAATGTTTGAATATGATATAGTAGAGAAAATGTTTTCTTTATTACATTTTCTTTCATTTGCATTTAAAGAAATTATTTAGAAAAAAAAATTCTGAAGGGAAAAAACAACCAACTGTATTTATTGAACATAATAAAAGAAATCATTCTTTGAAGTTTGCAGTGACTTAGTTGCTGTTGTTGTTGTTGTTGTTGTTAAGTTGAATAAAAGTATTATATCTTCCAGTAGGATGCGTTAGATTAAAGAGAGATGTCAAAACATGACTCATTTTAACCTTTGCAGCTTTTGTCTGCTGGGCAATTCCTGATAATTATAGGTGATAATGTGAAAGGAGTACAATATGTGTCCAGTCAATCACTGTCAGTGTCCTTTATCAAGCCTTCTTCTATTGTATACATGTCCCATTCTTTTATTAGATCCTCTGAGAGTGAAGCAGCCGCACACAATGCCAGGCTTTAAGTGATTTATTAGTCATAGAAACCAACTTTTAGTTCTGCTTTAAATGTCCATTGTATTTTATTACTTAATTATATATTTAGTGTAATATAATTGCCATGTTTAAGATGTAGTTATAATCAAACTCATATTGATTGACTTTCCTTAGTTTTAAGTTATTTTGTGGTACATCAATCCTCTTGTATTTACATTTTAAAGACTTTATTCTTCATGACACCAGAAACATTTGGCTTATATTAAAGAGGAATTAGTGTCAATGTAATTATTTAAGGACAGGAAATTCAGTGGTTAAAAATATATATAATACCTTAGCGTATTAAAGTACTGCTTTGAGAATCTTAATTACATAGATGTTATCATCAAAATACGCTTTACACTTCTAATCCACCACAATTTGAGGAAATATTGTACTTCTTACTTTATTTCATATGTTCACTTAAATTACTTACTTAAGACACAACAATATTACATAATGATTTATTATTGGTAATATTTATTTACCCAGCAGTATATTTTTCAAAGTTCCAGATGCAACTTTTTAAAAAGATGAACACAACAATGCATACATAATCAGAATATTATTATTATATATTCAAGTACAAGTAATAATAATAATAATAATAATAGATTACATTTATTATAGCGTCCTTCAAGGGACCCAAGGCCGCTTTACGAACAAACAAACAACCAAACAAGTTGGTCAAATAACTCCAAATTGTTCTTACGTTCTTACGTACATGTAGAACATTGGACAACTGCCTAAAATATTGAGCATCAATAAGTATGATCCAGTGATATAATAACCCAGAGGGATAAATGAAATAATTCTTGATACAACTTTTACATGAGTCCATTATCTGAGTGCTTGCTGCCCCTCTGGTTTTGTGTGGCTCGAGTCTATGTGAGACTTACAGTAACCTGTCAGTGTTTATTAGCATCTGTCAGTGGACACCCCCCCCCCCCCCCGTCTGTCTGTCTGTCTGTGAGCACACTTCATGGTGGAGAAATGTCGTGCTCTAAGAGAAATGTGGACTTTCTGGTCTCTATGAATGTTTGTATGTATGTTTGATTCAACAATGGAGCCAGTCAAACCAGTTTGTTGGGACACCAGACAACATGTTACACAACATTAACTATGTGCAAACGGCAGATGAAAAAACACGCCAACACAACAACTCATAAATAACACACAAGAAACAGCAGTGTCTGCTATTATTACTTTGTAGGTATTTTTTATATTGCTGTACTAGATATTTTTCTGAACAGATGTAATGGCAGTACAGATGGTTATATGTTTCCAGTGAAGCATGTCATTGTTTCCAGTGTTCAAACAAACAAACCTGCAGGTGTTCATTATGTAACACCAGGATGAATACCGGGTGGGGCTCCTCTCTTTTATTTCCCACCCAATTCACTTCATTTAATGTTATTTATTAATATAATTATGTATTCATTTATATAACATAATGTCATACATATGTGGGTGTGTGCATATATTTGTATTATTATTATTATTATTAAATACAAGTGATGCCAAAACAAGAAATGAAAGATAAATAAAAGAAATGTAAAAACATAATTATCAGGTTTTTAAAGCATTATATCTTAAATTGGTGAACGATTTTTATAAAAGAGTTGGCTTAAGGGAAATGTAGGATACAGTGCCTGTGTGTGTATGGTAATAAATGACATGGATAAAGAATTTAATAATAATTAAATTAATATTATTAAATTATCCCAGAACAGAAGAGAAGAATTAAAGAAAAGTAGACCGTTCTTTAGTGAGTTAGGCAAACTTGAAATAAAACATTAAGTAAATATCATTATAGAAACATAAGTATGTACATTCATAACTGTTTCATTAATATGTTTGTTTTTCTATTTTTCAGAGTCTCATTCACAACTAGATGGTAAGTCGAAGTTTTATGGACTTTTTTATTTACTTCCGTTAACACTTTGTGTTATTTTTAACAATTTGCTTGATATATCTTTGCTATTATTTTGTTCATTCATGTTACAATTCATTCTCTTATAAAACACAACAACTTAAAAAAATGTGACCCCCTGCTAAAGACCAGTGTGTGCTGAACTCAATTACACTCAGCGCCACACATGAGAATGAAATGAGAATCCCATCAGGGGCCATACAGACACATACCGTTTATTAAAATGCTATTATCTATTCCAAACAAAAACAAAATGTCATACACCAAAACTCTAAAAAGTTGCTTAGTCATCATTTCATTTACATGTCACTAACAGCCTATGGACTTCTGGCAATCAGATGCACATACAAACCTCAAAATTACTTTGCAGTCAATCAGAATCAATCAATATGACAACTCGATATAAAACCCGGGAGAGCAGAGGGGCTCACTGTGTTGTGTTGTGTGTCTCTGTCAGTGTGCGGTAAGACTGCGCTCAACACCAGGATCGTTGGAGGACAGGCGGCGCCTAAGGGCAGCTGGCCCTGGCAGGTCAGCCTGCAACGATTTAGGAATCACTTCTGTGGAGGGTCCCTCATTAACAGTGAATGGGTGCTGACTGCGGCTCACTGCTTCCAAAGGTGTGGCCTATATCCTATAATGAAATGTATTTATGTGACTTAATTCACGAGGAAATATTATTCTCATTTTTAGGTTCATATTTGATTTTGTTCCTCCACTGTGACATGTCTCCATGCTTTAATGTTCAGAAAACTCTTTATTGTTCTCATACTGCCTGTGCTGCAGCACCTCCTTTCACCCTCTGTCTGAAACCAGAGCCCAGTCTGCTCTGATTGGTTAGCTGGCTGGCTCAGATGTGACCGCTTAGAGATTTCCCGCCCCTTAGCCTATCATGTACAATTTGTTGGAGCGGGGGGTAGTACTGTGAACCCAAACACTACATTTTCTGCACAGCTCTTCCAGTTTTAATTCAGATATACTGCTTTTTTTACAGTAATTGGTCATATTTTTATAGTTTCTTTAATTATGGTACATTTAGTCTTATATCTGGTTTGTGTTATAATTGGTTACATTTATTTTACTTTATAATAGTTTATAAGTAAACATTTTTAAGTCTTATTTTACAATTTATTTTAAGCAACGGTAAACCCCAAAGCAAATACCCTTTACAGTATTACAGATTCTGATCATTTGAATTTTCATGAATCAATCAATTTATAATTGTTTTATTTTATGTCACTAAGTGAGTTATCATCAGTTTACTATGATATAAGTTTACTAATATTTTTCTTTTTTAACTCTCCAGTCCCGGCACAGCCAACCTGATTGTGTATCTGGGTCGCCAAAATCTAGAAGGCGACGACTCTAACGAGGAGTTGAGGACGGTTACACAGATCATCAATCACCCTGCCTACAACTCCATTACGAGCGACAACGACATCTGCCTCCTGAAGCTCTCCTCTCAGGTCCCCTTCACCAACTACATCACTCCCGTGTGCCTGGCAGCCTCGGACAGCACCTTCTTCAGCGGCATTGACACCTGGGTCACCGGCTGGGGGGCCATCGCAACTCAAAGTGGGTTCAGAAGGCAACATTTATTTTATTATTGCAAGGTCTCAACTCTGCTGTTTAAATGCAACAAACATTTAGATTTCCATTGAGCACTCATAAGGGTGTCCCAACAAAAAAAGACATTTTGAAAAATTGACACAAAAAAAAAGACACTGAAAGATTGCACAAATTACAAAAAATGACCTCAAAATATATTTTACAAACCACACATTTAACAAACATGTTGTGAAATGTCATTGTGTTATGTATAAGGTAATTTTAACATTATTAGAAACAAAACAAATGTTTGATGATACGTTCAAGCACTGTAATACTTCATAATTGCAGTAGTTGTAATTACAACTACTGCAATGCAATATTAAAATGCAGTAAAAATGCTGTGCTCTTAAAGAAGTGTGTATTTGTGTCTCTTCAGCTCCTCTTCCATCCCCAAAAAGCCTCATGGAGGTGGAGGTGCCCATCGTGGGGAACAGGCAGTGCAAATGTGACTATCAAGTGAATGCAATCACTGACAACATGATCTGCGCCGGGCTCCGGGCCGGAGGGAAGGACTCCTGTCAGGTGAGCATCTTTGACCCAACCTTCTCCAATCCTTTCTGTTACACAGTATCTATCTTAAAATGGTGCATGTGTACCCTAATTATATAGACTGGTGTCTGGATGACGTATTTTTGTGGTCTGACCCTGAACTCAGCATCTTACTGTTTCCCTCCACAAAACACATTCATGATACTTGTTTTGGTTCAAGCTCTACATATTCACACATTAATGCAATCGAACAGCTAACATTAGCTGTGAAGGAACAACAGCACAGTCAGATGACTTCACCTTTCCACCGCTAAGCTAAGGGTGGTTAATGTTCGATGACGTTTAGTAGTGTCCTTTAATTTTTGCAACTGTGCTCAGAAATTCACAAATGGAGTATTTTACTGACGTATTTTATGTTGTAGAACAATAACAAAACGGAAACATTTTAATGCAGGATCAATACCCTTTAAGTAGGTACTTTAACTAGGCTAGATTTAGCTGATTGCATACTCAAAGAAACGTTTCTTGTAGTGGACTATTTTCAGAGTCTGGAATTCATATTTTTACTGCATTCAAGAACCTGAAAGCTTTCATATTTGACGTTCCGCAAAGACCCTTTTCTAAATGTGCCTCTCATTAAAGGGGGACTCAGGCGGTCCGCTGGTGAGCAAGCAGGGCGGCCGCTGGATCCAGGGCGGAGTCGTGAGTTTTGGGGAAGGTTGCGCCTTACCTAAACTCCCAGGAGTCTACTCTAGAGTTTCCCGGTATCAGACCTGGATCAACAGCCAAATCGCCAGCAACCAGCCGGGCTTCGTGACCTTCAAGTCCACAGGGACTGACAGCGACCTCAGCGTGTCCTGTCCCGGCCTGCCCCCCCTTACAACCTCCGCCCCCCCTACACCCCCACGTGAGTACCTGTCACCTGTCAGTCATTTGCAACAGAAATGTGGAAAAGCCGGATTTAATATGGTTGTTTCATTTTGTTGAAAGATTAGCGTCGATGGTTTTTACAGAGGAGATTTTGAAAAGTCTTTTTCACTCCATTAATTTGAAAAAACCATACTTTACGTCAGACCTTCAGAATTTAGATAGGAATACAACTGTAGCCTACATTTTATTGTATGCAAGTGCTACTCGATCTCTTGAATGAGATAATACGCATTTTTAGAAAATGGCTTTTAGAGATATATATTGTAAAACTCTTACATGTTGTACACACTACAGGGGAAAGGGGAAACATGTTACTGATAGATATCACCACAAAACTTTCCTAATAGATAACTTGCATTAAGGCAAATATGTGTTGTATTACAAGTTTTCTGAAATATTAGTGATACATTTTCAAATGATGTATTATGTACTGCTCGCTTTTGAAATGTACACAAATAGAGAAAAACTAAATGTGTATTTGGGATGTTTCCTCTTTTTATAAATTCTGTTTAAGCTTGTTCCACTTTACATTGTAGCTATATAATTCATACTTTGAAAATTGAAGAATTATGTGTATCACTCCCCACGAAATCTCACCCTGAAATGTTTGCTGTATTTGGAAAATTTCAAATATTAAGTTCTGTGTAATACTGTGTCTTCAGCACCTGAGTTTAATATCTTTAAATCTATACGTTGTGATTGTACAGCAAAGGTCACTCCACAGCCGTCAAACTCTGGAAAAACCACAACTCAACCTCCACCCACTGGTAGGAGCTTCAGGACTTTATATTTCAAAACCATAGTTTTTCTTCATCTAACACAAGATTATAGCCGTTTTCCTCAAGTACTGTACATAAGTACAATTTTGAGGTATTTGTACTTTGAGTATTAACATATATATGTATAATACTTCAAATATTCAAATACGAATACTTTGAAGCTCACATCAACAACATCACTCGATCTGCCTACTTCCACCTCCGCAATATTAATCGCCTCCGCCCATCATTTACACCCAACAGCACCGCCATCCTCATCCATGCCCTCGTTACATCCCGTATTGATTATTGCAACTCCATCCTCTCTGGTCTTCCTCACAAATCCCTGCGCAAGCTCCAACTGGTCCAAAACTCAGCCGCCCGTATTATTACCAGAACTCCTTCCATTAATCATATCACTCCGGTTCTCCAACAACTCCATTGGCTCCCCGTTAAATACCGCATAGATTTGAAAGTGTTGCTCCTCACCTTCAAGGCCCTTCACACTCTTGCACCTCCATATCTCTCTGAACTCCTTCACACCTACACTCCCTCTCGTGCCCTCCGATCCTCCTCTGCCTTCCAACTCTGTACCTTCTGCCCGCCTGACCACCATGGGGTCAAGAGCCTTCAGCCACTCTGCACCCCGTCTCTGGAACTCTCTCCCACAAGATATCCGCAATATGGACTCACTCTCCACCTTCAAATCCAGCCTAAAAACACACCTTTTTAAACTGGCATATTCACTATCTTAATAATTTTTCTAGACTGATTGTTGTTTTTAAGTCTTTGTTTTATTTATTTTTTAACTCTTGTATTACTGTGTGATCTTCTTTGTTGCTTGTTTTTAATTATGCTCTGTAAGGTGTCCTTGAGAGCTTTGAAAGGCGCCCATAAATAAAATGCATTATTATTATTATTATTATTACTTATCTTCTCAGAAGTACTCAAAGTATCCAAACTTTGTTGACATTGACAAATTACAACATAAAACACTCTTATGTAATTGTAAGTGATAAAACTTGCAAATCAGGTATTATGTATGTAATGCTTGTTTTTGGTGAATTTAGGAGAAATGTACCCACATTTTTTAAACTATTAGCAACTAATTGTGCATTTTGGAATTTTCTCTTGTGTTACACGTTCAGTATAACGTTGTACCACTTTACATTGAAGCTGTATGTTGTTTACACATGCTAAAATAGGAATTTATTTTATGTATCATTCTGTGAAAACCCACTCTGACATGTTTGGTGAATTTGGAAAACTTTCCAGTTTAATTTCAAATATTAAAGGTGGGGTAGGTAATTTTGGAGAAACCAGCTCGAGTGCGCTATTATTTTAAAATACACAACCGGAAAAAATCTGCCACTTCCTTACAGAGCCCCTCCTCCAACACACACGAACGTGCACATGACCAATGAGGGCACGAGATAAGTTTGTGCACAAATGGAAGGCTGACAGGCAGGTAGGCCATCCAGTTATTTTAGCCGGTCCGGCTAAAATGATTGGTCGTGCTTTTTACAGTACTACGGCTTCCACGGATGAATTTTTTTAATGGATTTTTTGTCAAAGCATTTAAGATATTCATTGCTATCGGGATGTTAAGAGCATTCCATGGAATATAACAAAAAGTGTATCTCGAGCCGGTTTCATAAACTTAACTACCCCACCTTTAAGTTCTGTGTTTTGGGTTTTGGGTTTGAACCAGCTTGACTTAACAAAAATGTAGTACTGTGTCTTCAGCCCCTGAGTTTAATATCTTTAAATCTGTACGTTGTGATTGTACAGCAAAGGTCACTCCACAGCCGTCAAACTCTGGAAAAACCACACCTCAACCTCCACCCACTGGTAGGAGCTTCAGGACTTTATATTACAAAACCATAGTTTTTCTTCATCTAACACAAGATTATAGCAGTTTTCCTCAAGTACTGTACATAAGTACAATTTTGAGGTATTTGTACTTTGAGTATTAACACGTTTTTGTTAATAGTTAAATAACTAACATGAGTTATTTGATAAGACATTGACAAATTCCAACGTCTACAAACATCTCTTAAATGTATTTGTTGGTAAGAAAGGAACAGAATAGTGTTATATCTGTAATAATACATCGCTTTTATAGAGTCACTCTCATAATGAGTACTTTTATTTGTGATAGTTTAAGTACAGGCAGATGATACTTTTGTTCTTATACTCTAGTATTATTAACTTTTTTTAAACCCCAGGCTGTATACATGTTCTTCCATCCTGTTTCATTAATCATTTCATTGCTTCATAGTTTTAAAATGTCATTGTCTAAACGTGGTAGTTAGCTTTATGTGTTTTTGTACACTCTGTTGTCAAATGTCAAAATGTCAAATGTTTGTCTTCAGTTTTGTTATAACAACCAAGCGTGTGTATCTGCCCAGCTAACCTCGATGCTAACAAAGCCTAATGTTGTTTGTCTTTATGGCTGTATGAACAAGAAACTCTAGTGGTTTTGGTCTAACTGATTAAAAACAGTGATTTATTGACTGCTTTATACCAATATGGACTGCTAGCTCATGCCTTACCTCGTCTTTTGCAGGCCACATTTTCAGAAAAAAAGTTATATCTTGAGGAAATTGCGTTGCAGGACACTTGCTCCATTTGAGAATAAAGTCAAATGTAAAAACATTGCTTACAAATTTGTAAGTTATTGTAAAAATGTGCAATGCATAATGAAATAAAATAAAGATATTTATATCTTTACATATGTAATTCAAGTTAAATGTCCAATAAATGGTCAAATACAATAATATAGAATGTGAATATTTATATTGACATAAGTTAAAGTAAGATTGTGCTGCAAAAACATACAATTAAATAAAGATACTTAAATAAACATAAATAGTTGAATTAAAATGTCCAATAAAAGATCGAATATAGGAATATATAAAATGCTGAATTGCACAATTTAAAAGGGTTTGGCTGCTGATGGTTAAGTGAGTCTCTTGGTGAGGGAGGAGTTAAGAGTCTGATGGCCACAGGCAGGAAGGACTTCCTGTGGTGCTCTGTGGAGCATCTTGGTGTAATGAGTTGTTCTCTGAAGCTGCTCTTGTGGCTGACCAGTGTGTCATTGAGTTGTTGGAAAACATTTTCCAAGATGACCCACACCACGAACAGCCTCCTCCTCTAGGACACCGCCTTCAGAGAGTCCTGTTGAGGTTTTTTGTGGTTCAAAAACTGATGTCATAAACAATTTTTATCTCATTTTGAGTATTTGCAGATTTTTTTCTACACCTGATACATTGTCCTTATTGTTTAAATGCACTTTATTTGTTAAACTATGATCCCTATTTCATCAATCTCATCCCACGATATATACAAATATTTATAATAGATCAAATCTGGTTGATGGAAAAAAAAAAATAATTCAAAAGTTATTAATAAAACTAGGTTTGGTTCAGGTTCATTGCTTTGCTGTTTTGTGTGCTATCTACTGACTAACCCTTTTCCTTTTGTCTTTAGCTGTATGTCTGTAGCTGTGTTAAGTGCTTTGAGAGCAACAAGAAACTAACGTTCAGAAATCTGATTGTGATTGTTTCTCCAGCTGTGTTCTGTGGCAAAGCGCTGAGGAATTCACGTATTGTGGGAGGAAGCTCGGTGGCGTCGGCCGGCGAGTGGCCCTGGATGGTGAGTCTGCAGAAGAACGGGAGTCATGTGTGTGGCGGGACTCTGGTGGCCGAGGACGCCGTCTTGAGCAACGCCGAATGCTTCACAAGGTGAGACACCTGGAGTAATGGTTCCAACAAATGACGACCAAAGTATGTCCAACTTTAATTGTAAGATGGTCTTCTCAAAGGCTGCATTGTCACTGCTTTGTAACTACAGTGTGCGAAAACCACAGACGTAAGTCTAGCCAACAACAACGCACTGTGTCAATGGTTTTTATATTGGACTTTATGGAAAACGCCTATTTTAAACCAATCAGAGGTTTGGAAGTTTTGAGTTCTCTTCATTCAGATGTCTAAAGAGAACTAGATACAACGTCGGAGGCGGGGCCCCGTTCGTTCCTATGAAAGTGGCACATGAAGCCCGAAATGGAAAGACTATAGATTCAAAAAGTACCCGACCTGGTCCCATAGAGCATGAGCACTTGAGTTTTCCTTTAGCCCCGACTCCAATCTCCCACTCTTGGTTCCGTCATGGAGAGGGAAAAAACCCTGGATTCTGCATTTGTACAGCTTTTAGACTCTAATGATTTAAATATTGGATAGAAAAGTGTTCGGACTGGGTAGTTTTTTTTAAGCTAAAAACGAATTATCCGCTGATTTACAGACGTTTCTTTCACAATGTAATTCAATTGGGGAAAAGCATGTTAGGGCCAAAATGACGTCATTGACTGGAAAGTATGTGTAGTACCGCCGTTTGGCCACTTCTAAAATGTGCTTGAACAGCCGGCGCTCTTCCTGGGGGCTTGCTCAGTCCTGGGAATTCGGTGCTCTCTGGGGCGGCACAGCCATCTTTGTAGGATAGCTTTTATAGCAAAGGCAGCCGCTGTCACTTTCTATGCTGAATGACTGAATGATAACTAAATGTTGACTTATGTTGCATAATGAATCTACGGATATATTTATATATATTTTGCAACAATTCAGGTCTTAAATGAAATGTTCTGTTTCAGGGTTACTGTAGTTCAGCAATTATTTTAGATACTTGCATTAAACAGTCAACAGTTGGCTGCTACCGTATTGTTGTTACAATCAACAACAATGCCAAGTTAAAATAGTTCCAGTTGAACCAGTAAACCAGTTACTTTACTGGCTGAACAGGTTAGTATACATATTGCGGTCGGTCGCAGGTATCCTCAAAAGATGGCATGTGGCAAACAAACGATTATTATAGTTGCATGTTTTGCTCAACAGAATAATCCCTTATGTTAACACCACTTTTATAATTCTTCAAAAGTAAAAATCTAACGTTAGGCTATACGCAGGAACCATACGACTGTCACATGGCTACGCTTAGCTAAACTACGGTCATCGCTAGGCTAAAGATGGCTAATGTTCAGTGAGCTACCCGCTTTTAAGACAAGCTTCAGAAATTCACAAAGAACATATTTACCGATGTATTTTATGTCATTAAACAAACAAATCTCTGAAGCTTATTTTAAGCATTTAACCAAAAATGTTTTAACTAATTTCAGGGTTTTAGGACTCATTCTGCAGGTCAATATTGAGTTCATGTTTTATCTCCCACAGTTCCCCCTCAGCGTCTGATTGGACCGTTGTGTTGGGTCGGCTGAAACAGAACGGGTCCAACCCCTTTGAGGTGAGAATGAACGTGTCAAACATCACTCTGAGCAATATGACGGGGTCTAATGTAGCCGTGCTGCACCTGCACACCAAGCCCACCCTGTCCGACTACATCCAGCCCATCTGCATGGACAGTGGACGGACCTTTTCTGTGGGAACGTCCTGCTGGGTTGCTGGTTGGAGCTCTGCGAAAGGAGGAGGTGAGATTAAACATTTGCACACTAATATAGGCACTTAAGTCCACGTACCTCAAGTCCAGATTTGAGCAATTTAGATGTTTAATTTCCCGTCTTTTTTTGTTCTTCCACTCTTCAGAAGAACAAGTCCTGCAGGAGTTTCAGACCTCTGTGGAAAATTGTGGGAACGCGTCGTCGAGTGACATTTTATGTACTGGCACTTTTACACTGGATCCAGTAAGTTATTATTTTTTTTCTTTCTTTATGTAGTTAGCCTATATTTCTGTGTTGCTCAATGTTTTAATTTAGGAGATTATTTCACTTTCATATGTTTTTTCAGTTTTATCAATGTGTTTTAGGGTCTTTTAACATTGGACACTTAAAAAATGACATTGGAAACACAAGTTGAACATTTTTAAAATAGGCTCCATAACAAAGCTGCCTACAAGCACTACACTCAGTGATTTTCATTATGTTAGAGGTACAGACTTAAATGTAACACTATGTCTACAAGCCGTAAGAAGGTATTGTTTGTGTAGCACATCAGAACGGGGGTTCATACAAAACTACTGCTTATATTCAAGTATGCAGACTATCAAAACTATACTCGCATGTCGGCTTAGGTGGTATTTTCCTTTATTCTATAAGCACACATCAAGGAGTATGTGAATATTCATATATCGTTTTTTGATTAATATCTACATAATTAAATACATAAAGATTTTTATTTTATTTTATGTGATTTACTTGTTGTACCCTGCAGTGTCGTATAGTTAGTTTTTTTTAATAGTTAGTTAGTCATTTTATATATCACGACTGGCATAGCACAGTTGCACATTTGCAGAAATAAATAGTTAAATAAATAAAAAGAGTTAATGGATGACATACAAATGTTTTTTATTGTGTAGTACAAAAATGCAAACATGTATTTTATTTCCTTTGATGTATAGCTTCTAAAGCGATGATTGAGAGTGGTATCTTTTTATAAAAGTGTATGTAGTCACGTAGGCTGTTGATTGGTTTTGATTTGAATTAAGAGGTAATGAAGTAGTTAGGGTTAGGCTTCTTTTTAATTATATATAAGATTATCAGCAAGACAATCAGCAGCTTACAGAGGTAATGTTGTTTCACCATCCCTCCTAAATGTTGTGTGTCTGTGTGTTCAGACTGACTCTGGCGGTCCGATGATGTGTAAGCAGGACGGCTCCTGGTTCCAGGCAGTGGTGCTCTCAGCTGAAAGCACAGCCAATAAGACCAGAACAAAAGCAGAAGCAGTGAAGGAAAATACAAGACTCAGCAGCTTCGCGAGCTTCCTGGCTTCAACTGTGGGCTTCCTATCTGCAGGCATCAGCAATGCCACCAACACCACCGCTGCCCCCACGCTGCCCACCAACAGCGGGGGGAGCCCTGCTCTCTCCCCCCTCTTCTTCCTCCTCCATCTCCTCATCTTCTCCACCTGTCTCCAACTCTTTTTGTAGAAAGCTCAAACTTTGTAAATTGTGATTTACATGATGTGGCGATCACAAATGAATGTAATCTTTAAGTAATGAATTACTTAATTTAAGAGAGGATTTAGCTCAAAGCTGCATCTATGACTTCATTTTGTGAGCACTTGGCGTAGAGAGGTAGTTAAATCAGACATCCGGGGGGAAATAACAATTTAAGGAGCTGCAATAAGCACAGCAATGTAAAAATAAATCCTATCAGAGAGGCTAATTTCTGTTTAAACAATCCTTATTCAACTGCAGGGTACATGTTGCAGAAACCTCCTATTTTAAGGAAGGAAAGGAAGAGTTAAACACTGTGTCCACACATTGTCTCTTTCTGAGCGCCTTTTTTCATTTATGTCTGCTCTAGAAACCAACACTACTTTTCTCGCTGAGCTAAACAACCTTTGAACCGTTGTTTTTCTTATTGAAACACAAAAATAATGACGTCACTTTAAGACAATTAGAGGAGTTAGAAGTGTTGCCGACATCTGTAGAGAAATCTAAAGATGTTATTTTGGGAAATGAAGAATATCTCCAAAGCAGGAGATAGAAGAAGGTTAGCGGGCTAACATACTAGTTAGCATTTTGTACGTTTTGTTGAGCATAAAGAGAGCGGGCATACAGGTTAAAAAACGCTTGCTAAATGTACTTCAAACATTATTAGCTACCTTGGTGTTTTTGTGGATAATAACAGTCATGGAAAGAGAAAATATATATTTTTTTAACTGCATAAGTGAGTCAAGAAACGCACTGTAAATATAGAGAAAAAATACCACACCTTTATGAAAAAATATACAATGAAGATGTAAAAACTCTGGGCAGGGAATATGCAAAACTGTACACTATAAGGTACAGGATTGGTGGATTTTTTTCCCAACCCCAACCCTGAGGGTTTTACAGAAAGCAACATTTTAAATATTTGTAAATAAATGTGTGCATGTACAGAGATACATTCCTAAAAGAAACTTAAAAATAAACTTTTAAATGTGAATTACTTTGAAGGAGATTAACCTGAAGCCAGCTTCACTGCTCTATCACAAAATAAAACATGATTACATTCATTTTGTGATCCTGTACGCGAACTGCTCCAGTCTAAAAATGAAGAATTGTTTGAGCTGCACTGAAAAAAAGTCTGGTACGGTTTATGAAGCTATGGACCATATGCACGTTTTTTTATAATTCTTTTTTTAATCAATACAATAATGAAATGTGTGAAATCTTTGTAATATATAATCTTCTACGCACTGAGGAATATTTTGTGAGAACTTTATAATTGTTTAACTTCAAAGTGACATTTATTATGGATCCAGATATTACACACATGGCCTTAACATCTTTTACAAAGACGTCAACTCCAACTGACGTAGAAGCGGATGGTGTATATTGATACAATTGGACTGATTATTGAACAAATGTAAGATTTAAGGAACACTGAGAGCCCTTGTCTACCTCATAACATGTCAACATCTATAAAAAACAACATTTGCTCTTAAAATACTTCAGTTGCACTTGTCATGGATCATAAGTCTGCCAAGTCTTGCCGTGGATTACACATGCTCTTTAACTGTGAAATAATTGTACAATTTGTTTTGATTTGATGCCATAATGACCTTTTTGAAATATTTCTGTGTTTTCTTTTTACAAACATCCAGAAGCATATTAATAATTCTCTTTATTGTTTTGGTTCATATCGAGATGATTAAATACATAATGAAAATGTGTTGTTGTGAGTCCATCTCTCTGGTGCGCTACATTTTCACTTAAAGGAGGGGTAGGTAAGTTTGAGAAACCGGCTCGAGATACACTTTTTGTTATATTCCATGGAATGCTCTTAATATCCTGATAGCAATGCATATTCTAAGTGCTTTGAAAAAAAATCCATAAAAAAAATTCATCTGTGGAAGCCGTAGTACTGTAAAAACTACGACCAATTATTTTAGCCAGGCCGGCTAAAATAACTGGTTGGCCAACCTGTCTGTCAGCCTTCAATCTCGTGCACACACACACACACTCGTGCAGTCATTGCGCGCACCGTCATTGCATTGGGCGTGTTTCCCGTGAGCTCCTCGGTCAGTCCTCCTGCAGCGGCTCAGTCCTCCTGAGCTCTGCAGGAGGACACGTTCACCATGGCAGAGTTTGCTTCAACATCGCCTACAGGTCGCAAAAGAAGAACTGTAATGCAGCAAATTATGAAGAAAAAGAAAGTGGAAACTAGGAGAAGTCAAACCAGAGTCAATATCGGAGTTGCTTTTCAACGATGGCGACTACTTATGGAGCACACCGGGCCGGAGCTGACGCCATGCTCGGCTCTTTTTCTCTTGGACTGTTGTGAGTTTATATGTGGATCTGGGTACCGGTCGCGTATCTTCCAGACACAGCAACTGGGAATAATCCCTCTGTGACCCTGTCCCAGGGCTCCATATTGCCACACAACAAATTGTCTGTATGCAGCATAGCTGAACTGTTTGTTGCTCTCCCCTGTGTGTCCCAATGTGTCACCGATAATAACAGAAACAAACGCTAGGTAGCATAGCATTTATATTTACTCATTTAGCAGACGCTGTCTAGCGTAGCTAGGTAATTAGGTACTGTATTTCGTTCGTCGACAAACATGATAGATGAATACGCTAAATATTTCAAATAAACATTCAAAACCAACTTGGGCTGTGTAGTATTGATAACCTTTTTTTTTGCCTGATATGTAACGTTACGTTCTAAGGATAGAGGGTGTCGTTTTTCTCATATTGATATTCTGAATAATCTGTGCTGTATTTGCTGTAAAGTGTCTCTACTGTAGGCTATTTTTATTATATGTACAGCACTTTGGCTCGATCAAAAATCGTTTATAAATGTGCTATATAAATAAAACTTGATTTGATTTGGTTACCGCAGCCTGCTCTCCTCAGCTAGACGTAACATTTGTAATATATTTTCACAAAACAAACATGCTAGCTTCAAAAATATAAGCACTGACAATAACTTTGTTATACATTTGTTTTACATTCATTATCATGATCTTGTGCGCGTTCATGTGTGTTGGAGAAGGTGCTCTGTAGGAAGTCTGAAGGAAGGGGCGGATTCTTTTCGGTTGTGTACTTTTGAATTTTTGTGCACTCGAGGCTGTTTCTCAAACTTACCTACCCCTCCTTTAATTATACAAATAAAAAGATTCTGAGGCCACCCGAGAAAACGATAGTTACGGCTGTAACTACGGTTCTATGAGTCCCGGATGACCGCCAGAGGCGGTGCTTTAAGCGCTGGATATGTCCATCGCGCGCATGCGCAGCTCGAGTACCAATAACAACAAAGTCACCTGTGACCCACGTGACACCGGCTATATCAGCCGGTGTCGTCAGAGGATCTGTTCCCAGAATCTTCTCGTGAGCACACAATAATTCTGAGTGACAGGTCATCCGGGACTCATAGAACCGTAGTTACAGCCGTAACTATCGTTCTATTTCGTCCCTACTGACCGCCAGAGGCGGTGCTTTAAGCACTGGATGACTTATACCAGCAATGTCATGAAGAATCCAAGCCCTTGCTCACCACTGGAAACAGCGGAGCTCGGCAAAAGGACCACGCCCAAAGAATGGGGAGTGGCGACATTGACCTGATGACAACTGGAGAATGTGCCAGAAGACGCCCACGACGCCGCGGCGCAGATGGTCTCCAGGGGCACCACCCTCAGGGCAGCCCAATATGTTGAGATGCTCCTTGTAGAGTGGCATCTCAGCCCGATGGCAGGAGGTGGCCACTGGCCCCGTAAGCCTGTGAGATGGTATTGACAACCCAGTGGGGCAGGCACTGGTTAGAGGGCATAACCTCCTTTAGTGCTGCCGGGGCAAAATCAAGAGCTGCTCCTACTGCCGTATACAGGCAGTAGCCTTGATATACGCCCTTTGGGCACCCCCAGGGCACAGCAACTTCGACGTGCCGTACTCCTGAATGTCAAAACGTGCCAGCTGGGCAGGCTGATTGGAGTGGGTTTGTGGAAGGACCCCGGGCAGGGATGCCACATTTGCCCAAAGGGCAATGCCTGAGAGTCCCACCTCGGGCATGTATAGTTTATGGAGAGGACATGCGACTCCCCAACTCGCTTCCCTGAGGCTATGGCAAGCAGAAATGCTGCCTTCGTGGGCAGCCACCTAAGCCCCACCTGGGCCAGGGGTTCGAAGGGAGGAGGTGATAGGGCATCCGGCAGCAGGGGCAGGTCCCAAGCCGGAGCCCTCAGGGTGCTAGGGGGACGCCGCCGTAAAGCCCCTCTCGTAAAGAGGGACACCGACCTGTGGCACCCCGCCGTGGCGCCGTTGACCCGAACATGTCGGGCAGAAATAGCAGCCACGTAGATTCAGAGTGGAGTGAGAACGTCCACTATCTAGAAGGGACTGTTGTCTAAGCAACAACGTACATGCTGTCCCCAGGGAACACGCACATTCTTGCCCCCCAGTTGGGGTAGAAAGTGCGTGAGTGCAAGCTGCACAGCCCGAAGCTCTAGCATGTTGACCTGGCGCGCACCCTCCTGGGCAGACCGCTGACCCTGAACGGTCCTGCCCTGCCGCACTGCAACCCACCCTGAGAGACATGCACCTATGGTGATGGTCTCCTGGCGGGATGGGATGGCGCCCATGGGCGCGCCCATCAGGAGATAGGCCCTGCCCCTCCAGCGTGACAGAGAGTGGAGGCAATGCTGCCTGACTTCCCTGTGCCTGTGCCACTTGGCGTCCAAGTGAAACCTGTTCAGCCACATCTGCATGGGGTGCAACGACAGCGGGCCTAAGGGTCCAGCGGCCGAGGCAGCCGCCAGTCTGCCCAAGGGCCGGAGGAATTGAATATAAGGCACCATCTTGTCCGGCCCACGTGGAAGTAGGCATCCCTCAAGTCCACGGTTGAGAACCACTCCACCTGTGCATGTACGGTGGTCAGCGTATAGAATGGCAGCACCTTCAGGAATCTGTTGATTCCTCTGAGGTCCAAGATCGGGCGAAATCTGCCGACTTTCTTGCTCACGAGAAAGTACGCCGAGTAGAATCCCCTGGGCTAAGCAGAGGGTCTTACTGGCTCGATTGCGTCCTTGGACCGAAGGACGGACGACTCCTGGGCCAGAGCTAGGGCCCCTGCCGGATCGCTGACCCCTTGGGCCAGTAAGGCTCTGAGGCACGAGGCCGCCTGGAAGGCGGGCGACCTGGGGCACGAAAGTCCTTGGGAGGCGGTTGAGTGGGCCGCTACGACCTCTGCAGACCACCCCTGTAATCCGGCGGCTGAGTGCGGCTGCTAGAGCGGCCCCTGGGCCTGCTGGGAGTGGGCACAGGTCTGCGAAGACCCGAGAGCTGCTGCCTGGTCTGCCTAGCTTGGGCAGCACATTCCAGTGCCTCCAGGGCAGCTGACCCCAACAGACTCTCCTACATGCCTCCATTAGTGGTGACTGGGCCAGCCAAACCTGGCGACGAGTCTGTACCAGAAAGGACATAACTCGTCCCAATTCCCTAGCCATTAGGGCAAAGGCCTGCAGTAATGCATCACTGATGCCCAGCAAAGAAGGCTCGGCCAGAGCCTGCTGCAGAGAGGTGGGGACAGCCAGCATTAGATGGGAGAGGGAGTTCCCGATACGACCCATACGTGCCGCTGCGCCGTAGGCCCTACAGTAGGGCACCTGACCCCAGGCCTTAGAGCCTTGTGGAGCTCCCTCAGGTATTCCTCTGAAGGAGGAACGGTGAGGGGGACAGGGGCAGGGCTACGCCTGAAGAAGGCGCTAGCCTGAGCCAAGTCGGCCTGCGGAACCGGAATCTGCAAGTGCGCCAGGCAGGGCTCGCAATTAACGATGTCCCGGGGACCATAAAAATTCCTACTGGGACACAAATCTATTTTGTCTGACTATTTCGGGACAGTGAAAAAAATAAGTAAACTTCAAAATGGGTGTTATTTGCAAAGTCATTGGGCTGTCAAATCATAGAATGCATTCTACGTCATCCACTCTGCTGCTGACTGCTGCTAGACTCGTGCCAATGCAACGGTCACGACAGTTAAAAAAAGAAGAAAGAAATGTTGAGGTGGTTGAATAAACAGCCCCCTGATGCAAGCCCCAATTCTGCCGACTCCCGAAACAAAAACATCCCAAGTCCTGGTCATGATGCATCGTCTTCCACTGTGGTAAATTAGTTGTCTTAAGTGTCAATGTTAGCTAGCGCTAACTAGCGCTAGCTAACGCTAGCAACTGAAGTGTGCCTAGGGCTGCGTTTCACTTCTGTTAAATGGATTCCTTGCGTCCTTCACTTGCGTCGTTTCCCTGTGACTAGTCCCTCCCACCAGGGAAGCATGGAGAGACGCAAGGAAACCATGGATGTATAATAAGAACTGGATACAGCGTGGGAGGCGGGGCCTCATTCATTCCTATGAGAGTTGCTCATTAGCGCATGATGATAAAATGGGCAACTTTTGAGAGAGTGAAACGTTACAGATTACCCGGCATGCCTGAGAAGTACCCGTATGTGCGCTCATAGAGCATGCGCAACTTTAACCAAAAGGCTCGTTCACATCAAGCACGTCAATTTGCGTACACGTAAGCACCACGCGTTCATGACAGCATGATGGGTTGTTATTATGATGGCTTTGATATTAACGAGGCGGAAGTTAGCAGCTAGTTAGCGGCTAGCTAGTAATTATGCTAGTGTACACATCAATCGTTATGTACTTATATTACGCTGTAACAGGATCTAGTGATATCCAAGCAACAGAGCTTCATTTAGCAT
>CALSBZ010046842.1:976341-1011412 GCA_943591055.1 Gobionotothen gibberifrons | reverse complement strand
CGTGTTAGAGCTTTTCAGGTTCAGAACCGGTTCTTCGGTTTAGCTCTAGCTCTTTTCACACAGCCCAGAGTCCACTGGTAATGCGTCATTGCGTCATCGTTTGCGTCATGACGTTACCATTTGCGTGCCTGCTTCATAAAGCCAAACCGCGCGGATGAAATCAGTTGCATTCATTTCTTATGGCTCTATCTGCAGCTTTTGCGGAGTCATTTCTGTGGTGACTATATTCTTATAAACAAGTGTACTCGTGTCAATAAAGTTTTTTTTAAAACACAACTGCTTCCGAGATCGGTCTTATTTCTTAAGGTGGACTAAACCATGAGTGTGGAGTAACGTTGTATCTTTCATTTAAATGAACTGTAACCTTCACCCAAGTATGTAACAGCTGTTCTCAAATGAACACGTGAAGTAAAGTTTAATATTTATAGTTTTATAGATTTATAATTAGTTATAATGAGAGGTGATCAACGTGAATGCTCAGGTTCCACCTTAATACGCAGACACGTTGCTTCACCATGAGCAGAAACCTTTATATATACAGTCTATGGCAGAAACACTGAAACTCTTGTTAAGTTTCTCCGTCGTTGTGTACAAACTGGATAAAACGCGGACTTTCTGTTGTTGTTCAGGAGTAGATCCTGTCTCTTCCCCCGCCACGACGTAAGCGTGACGTATGTGGTGCTTTTGCTCTGGCCGGGCAATTTTTTGGTGCTCGAAATGAACCGGATTCCGGAGCTAAGAGGCTGCTCAGCTGCGGTATGAAGAGGAAAACCCGGTGCTTTTCAAGCTCTAGCTCCGGGCCGGCCCTGAAACACCGTTGGTGTGAATGAGGTATAACTTATGACAACACAAAATAAAACATGGGAGCGGTGGAGATGAGGAGGTGTCGGCGTTCTGGCCGTTTACTCGGAAGGCTTCAGTAGAAGCTGCAGGGAGTCCCAGCAGATTCTACTGAAGCCAGTCCCCAACTCCGGGGACTTCCGGCCGGGGATTTTCGGCGGCAGTATACGCCGTGAAGTTGTTTGCGGCCTGCCAGTAAACCCAAAGCAGAAGAAGAAGAAGTGACGTCCCCCAGGGACTTATTTCCGGTGTGAACGCTATCTGTATTTAGTGCCCTGGGGTATTAAGTGCCGCGGCACTAAGTGCCGGGAACTAAGTACAGCAAAGTACTCGGTGTGAACGCGGCTCGCACCATCTCCGTGTCAGACCACGTTATCCCCAAGATGGCGCCACACGAGGAAAGCTAAGCTAATACGCACACACATTCATACTCTTTTTAACATGTAAACAGCACTACAAACACTCCACACTTTTAGTGGGCCGTCACACAATATATACGCGAACATTATGGGGGGGGTTCATATGATTTTTGCACCTTTTACCAACCTGTAGTGAGCAGGTGAGACAGGAGCAATGAGGACACGGTTATTTGGTTTCCTTCCAGATTGCTTCTGAGGAAAACACCGCAAGTCCGTCCCTTTAACCAGTCCCCGGAACACAAACGTTCCGCCACACTACCAAATGCACTGCTCAACCCCGCCAATGAAATGAGAATAAACAGATGTACAAAACAAAGGCACATTACAACTCCAAACAATAATAATAATTATATTAATGTGGTCACACATCCCAGGGGTGCCACAATCGCACAGCTGATCGTCTGACAGCAGCCAGCTCTGTCCCCGTTATTTCCACACACACACCCGCCTCTGTTAGTACACATTTACTGACACAAACATGTGTATCATCTGTTGTAGACCCAAATACATTAAATAAAATAAGAACTCATTCTCAAAAAAGATAAACGGCATTCTTAAAATGTATAAACGAAAAAAGCGATCATCAAAATGTTTCCAATAAATGAATAAAAAGATTTTTGACCACTTTGTGGTTCAGATATATCACATATTTGTAACTAAATGATACATTAATTTAAACAAAACACTGTATAAACTGAGGAGTGACTCCCGTGAGGTTCATGTATTTTCTTCACTCCGCTTGAATGAGTGAGAGCAAGATGATTGACATTCATGAATGAAGATAGAAGATCAATTTATATTCCTATAGTACTACTGACTTGTGAGGATAACTTGTAATTAGAACTGAAAACAGATACATTTATTAAACTGTATTATGGAACTTCTGTTTTTTTATTATCATTCATACCCAGGGGCGCCGCCAGGGATTTTGGGCCCCATGAAAATATATCACATTGGGCCCTAGCGGTCCGTATATGGAGGTTCCCCACCCCTGCTTTAATATATTAACATTAGTATTAATATCATAACCAAAATGTCGGTGATTAACATTTTGTTTACCTAATACAGACCGATCACTCAACGCTTCAAACTGTCCATCATCCTAAATAGACTAAAAGCAGTTTTTTGTTTTGTATAGATCATTGGCTATGTGGTCAAATACTGTTTGAAATGTATAAAAATGTGATGTTAGCTTTTTGTTTTGATATATATATTTTGTATTCCAGTCTCCCCTCATTCAACACAATGCTGCTCACTTCCTTCAGTTGGGAGAAAAGCTGGTTCAGGTTCAGCATTATGGGGGGACAGGGCTGCTGCCTAGAGATGGATCTGTTGGTCCTGGCACCAGGGGGAGGGACAACTGATTTAGTATGAATAGGCGCTAAAAATGTGCCTGCATTTATTAAAGGTAGGTAGGTAAGAATGGAGAAACCAGCTTGAGTGTGCTAGAATTTGAAAGTACACAACCGAAAAAAATCTTCCTCTTCAGACTTCCTTACAGAGCCCCTCCTCCAATACACACGAACGCGCACATGACCAATGAGGGCACGAGATAAGTTTGTGCACAGATGGAAGGCTGACAGGCAGGTAGGCCATCCAGTTATTTTAGCCGGGCCGGCTCAGATGATTGGTCGTGCTTTTTACAGTACTACGGCTTCCACAGATTTTTTTATGGATTTTTTGTCAAAGCACTTAAGATATTCATTGCTATCGGGATGTTAAGAGCATTCCATGGAATATAACAAAAAGTGTATCTCAGGCCGGTTTCTCAAACTTACCTACCCCACCTTTAATGTCAGCTTAGTACAAAAAAACATTAGCTAACAGACTAATTTCCACCACTCATGGACCACACCCACCTTTTCTTGTGAAAAACTGGGTGACATACTGTCGCCCTTTAGTCCCTCTCTCTTGTCTTTCTCTCCTTGTTCTTCTTTTCTTAGAGCCTGACTTTTTGAGTCGTTGAGACATGGTACAACACACTTACGTAGGCTAAGTACTAGCATCCCTCCTCACATGCTTTCACTCTCTGCAAGTGCTGTGCCGCACCGCATTTGGAGGCAGGACCAAACCATTACATGTAAATAGAAGGGGGTGTACAGAGGCTTTGGATAATTAACTTTTGGAAGAAAATAAGTTAAATGAATCGTAAGTTTAGTGAGTACTTTATCAATATAACGTTCTATTAATGTTCATTATTGAGGATTGATGAAAGGTGACTTACATAATGTTTTCGTAATGTTCTAAACATTTTGGGGCCCCTGTCAGTCATGGGCCCTTAGAATCGTCCTAACTTTTCACCCCCTTTCACCCCCCTGTTCATACCACTTTTATTGCCAGATAGAGGATTCCGATCATAAAACACAGAGACCATACAGCCATACCATATTGAATTGAAAAATACAAATCAGAATTCTTCAATGTTGACATGACAATGATAAATGAGTCTGGATATTGAGAAACAATAGAAACAACTCTCTTCCCTTCTACTCTAGGAGAGGCAACAGATCAGACTAATATTCATATGTTTAAAAGAATAAGTATTTTAAACTTACATGGCGGACCAGAGTCTATGGTGTGATGATTAAGTGACAAAAAAGTATCAAATTATATGTATTCTGCATAATTGGGGGGGGCGACGATACAAATTTAAATTTGGGACACTGCTGGTTATATCCGGGACAATACAAAGTAGAATTCGGGACAGTTGTGGGACACTGAGGAAAAAAGTTAATTTCGAGCCCTGGCGCCAGGGCCGTACGAATAGTGGCCGCCATGGAGTCGTCCTCCATGCCCTGCAGAGAACCCTGAGCAGAGGAGAGGGAAGCCTCCTCGAGCGGGACCTTGTCCTCCATCTCTTCATTGAAGAGTTTTAGCCGAAGCCATTAGCGACAAGGTGTGTCAACCGAAGAAGGTGCGTCAGCCGAAGGAGGTGCGTCAGCCGAAGGAGGTGCGTCAACCGAAGGAGGTGCGCCAACCGAAGGGGGGGGGGCAGGCGGCACGCTAGCAGCCCCCACACCGGGCCCAGGCTGAAGGGCCAAGAGGCGACTCCATCATGCCCCTATCGGCAGCTAGCTGATCCACTTTAGAGGACAGCCTGTTTCTAGTCCTTCTATTGGGGGGAGCACCAATAGCCATCGCTCCCTCAAGTCGCCGGGAGCGGCCGAATTGATCTGGAGGAGGATGTGACAAGGAGAGGTGTCTGTTGGCTGCTGCCAGACGTTCCACCTCAGTGATTCCAGCCACTCTGAGCGCCCGAGGCATGCAGCTACAGCTCATGCAGGCGTTTACCATGAGAACCTCCCTCAGATGCTCGAACTTCGTCCCCACTGACTGCCAGAGGCAAGAGGGGCAGCGGTCGTGGCCGTCCTCGGGCTCAAGAGAAGCCATACAGGCGCTACATGAATGAGCCATTCTGTAGGTAGCCAGATGCAGCGTAGCCGGGAGCGGGTGCGGGAACACAGCCTTCACCAGCTACCTGCTTAATGGAAAGAGTAGAGCGTTGCTGCTACTCGCCGAACAGAAAGAGGGATGTAATTACACCCACGTTACCGGCAGAGGGAGCGGGAGCGAGAGCACTGCCTTCACCTGGCTGGATTAATAAACACGGCAGTTCAGCGTCCACCAGGAGCGGGGGCGAGAACACTGCCGTCACTGGCTGAGTTGGAGACGAATGCCAGATGCAGCATAACCAGGAGCGGGTGCGGGAACACAGCCTTCACCAGCCACCTGCTTACCGGAAAGACAAGGCAGTTCCGCGTCTACCAGGAGCGGGGGCGAGAACACTACCTTCACTGGTTGAGTTAGAGACAAATGCCAGATGCAGCGTAACCGGGAGCGGGTGCAGGAACACAGCCTTCACCAGCTACCTGCTTAACGGAAAAACAAGGCAGTTCGGCGCCTACCAGGAACGGGAGCGAGAACACTGCCTTCACTGGTTGAGTTAGAAACGAATGCCAGATGCAGCGTATCCGGGAGCGGGTGCGGGAACACAGCCTTCACCAGCTACCTGCTTAACGGAAAAACAAGGCAGTTCAGCGTCTACCAGGAGCGGGGGCGAAAACACTGCCTTCACTGGTTGAGTTAGAGACGAATGCCAGATGCAGCGTATCCGGGAGCGGGTGCGGGTGCGGGAACACAGCCTTCACCGGCTACCTGCTTAACGGGAAAAACGAGGCAGTTCAGCGCCTACCAGGAGCGGGGGCGAGAACGCTGCCTTCACTGGTTGAGTAGAGACGATTGCCAGATGCAGCATAACCGGGAGCGGGTGCGGGAACACGGCCTTCACCGGCTACCTGCTTAACGGAAAAACGAGGCAGTTCCGCGTCTACCAGGAGCAGGGGCGAGAACGCTGCCTTCACTGGTTGAGTTAGAGACGAATGCCAGATGTAACCGGGAGCGGGTGCGGGAACACAGCCTTCACCAGCTACCTGCTGAACGGGAAGAGTAGAGCGGTGCTGCTACTCGCCGAACAGAGAAAGGGATGTAGCTACATCCGCATTACCGGCAGAGGGAGCGGGAGCGAGAGCACTGCCTTCACCTAGCTGGGTAAAATAAAGAAGCTTAACAGTACACGCAAGACGTTAGCCAAGCGGCTGCTGCTAACGATCAAGCGAGATCAAGTCAAATAACATACATGTTTAAGACCAGATGACTAGCTTCTAAAGAAGAGAACAGCACAGAGCCATAGTTACAGCAGTAACCATGGCCAGTGCTCACACGGCATATAACCGTAGTTACAGTCGTAACTCTGGCCAGTACTTACACGGCTTGAAACCATAGTTACAGTAGTAACTAATTTGTATCGTCGCCCCCCCCAATTATGGGGTACGGTTACGGCCCCGCCCACTTTTGGGGGTAAACAACGCTGTCATTTGAATGGTGGTCAATAGAAATTCTGATTTTTTTTCCAATCCGATCAGACATTTTTGAAAACCGTGGATTTTTGGATCTTCAAAGAGCCCGATTACGATGGCCAGTCAGGCAAACAATGACATGAAATCATTTGAAATCGACAATCAGTCTCGATATATGGTTAAATTAAAATCAGTAGGCTAGGCTGTAATTTTCGCGGCTGTTACTCTCATGACCGAGGCGGAAAATAATAGTTTTATCATGCCAAAAAGCTGCTGTGTCGTTTATTGCACCACAAACATTAAAACAAATCCAGAGTTACGTGTTTCTGTACTTCCTCTAAGAAAAAAGGACAGTAAAAGAAGAGCTCTCCATGCTTTAATGTTCAAAAAGGTATTTTTCTCATACTGCCTGTGCTGCAGCACCTCTTTTCACCCTCTGTCTGAAACCAGAGCCCAGTCTGCTCTGATTGGTTAGCTGGCCAGCTCTGTTGGGATTTGTCAACCTTTTAGAGATGTCCCGCCCCTTAGTCTATCACGTACAATGTTTGAGCGCTAGCCAATAGGAGCGCAAGTGTTACATGGTGATGTCAGGAAATGGAAATCCCCCTTATGGATAATAGTGCTCCTTGTGTGGTTAAATGCACATCTTTGAAAACTAGTATATATATATATATATATATTTATAGTCGTTTTCTCTTGTAAGTCATATTGTGTCTCTTTTTAATACGTTTGTTTCACTTTGTGGTCTTTTTTGGTAACTAACTATCTTAATTTTCCAAAGGTTGTCCCATTTAGTCACTTACAGGTTTTTGAGATACTGAAGTTTAAATGTACATATCATACAAATAGTGAGGGTCATATGGATAAAAACCTCCATTCTGCTATGTAATCCTGAGTCAATGGATATCAATATACAGTACTACTGTATATCAAGTTATAGCACATGTAAAGTAAATTAATAGTTAACGGATAAAGGAACTAAAGAGGAAATGTCATTTTTTGGCTGATATAATAATTAAATATGTAAAATTCAAAGAACTTCAACACACTGATTTAATCTGTTTCACAAAAAGATTAAAACACCAGGAGTTGTTACATTTGTTTAATATCACTTAGAAATAAAAACATGAGAAAATAGGGTCCAGGTTGAAAAAATACCAAAGGTACCCAAGTTTAGAGAATGAGAATAAAACACTTTGACACAGCCTTCAACATGTGAAAGCTAAAACGAGTTCTGCTCAGTAACACAATAATTTTCAGTCTTTTTAAAAAAATATGTAAAAGAGCAAAAGAAAAAAGAGAAATAGTCCTGGGTAAAGATGCTGACCATGAGCGCCTCTGATTCCTTCCCAGTCACTTTCCTCCCTTGGTTCCTGTTATCTCTCCACTGTAAACTCTAACAATAGGCATTCCGTTTTTAGAAAATGTCCCTGTGGCATTAGTGCACCAGCATCCTTCACTTGATCCTGATCTCGAAGCAGAGGCAGTTGCAGGACTCACACTCCGGGGGCTGACAGGTGCAGGCGCAGTCCCAACATGCACACTGTGGGGAAACATACGAGACACAGGAGTTCACAATAAGATAAATATAAAAGCTCTAAATGGTAAGCTTTTTGCCTAGGGGCGCTAGAATAGAAAGTAGCGTGTGTGTGTGTGTGTGTGTGTGTGTGTGTGTGTGTGTGTGTGTGTGGCAGTTTGCCTGTTTAGGACACTAGAAGCTAAATCTATAAACTCCATAAGTGTGTGCACAGATTATGACCGATTATTTTTGCCCAATTGTCAAGACTCACTAATGTTAATATTGAACCCATTTCTCACAAGCCACATACAGAACGTACTGACACTACAATCAGTCTCATCTCAGGCAGACCAATCAGGTGAAACTTGACTTTGTTCAAGACCGATTTGTGTGATTTGTCTGTCTCAAGTATTTGACACTTTATAATCAGAAACAGATTCATGTATTGCCAAGTAGGTTTACACATACAAGGAAGTTGCTTTGGTGTTTAGGGTGCATACATACAACACAATAAGAGAATGTAAGAAAAATACCATGGAGTGTTTTCACAGACTTATTTGAGCTGCAAACAGTTGATACAAATACCAATTTAAAGAGAAAAGGAAAGCTTTTTAAATATATACGCATTGTTTTGAAGTCTTTTCATGTCAGAGAGACATACATACATAAGTGGCTAGCAAGGACAGGAAAGGGTAAATCCAATTTACGTAGATTTTTATTGCAGAACCGGAACTAAAATGAACCAATGTTTGCCTCTAATGCTGTGGAAACTTGTCAAGTCTGAGTATTTAAATAGCCAGAAATCTCAAATGTGCGTGAAGTAAGGCCCCTATTTACAAAGCCGTATGCAAAGATTAACTATTTAACATAATACAATGACAGTATGCTCAGCAGGAATGTGAAGAATTCATGATTACACCAGTAGTTATACTGTGTGCAGTGTGTGGCGGTGACTTACAGAAGGAGAAGGGCAGGAAACGGCCCGACATGAGCGCAGGGTCGGCAGGCGACAGTCACACATCTCTGCTAAACTCTTACACTGCGCACATATGGACATTTCTGGACAGCAGTTATAGCACTTTGAAGAGCACCGGTCCTTTGAGAGAGAGAAAAAACATCATCACTTTCCACACTCCGTACAGATAACACTCCGTACAGATTCCACACTCCGTACAGATAACACTTATTAAGCTGCACATTACCTAATCGACTACAAACTGTGTTCAGGTGAGTTTTTTTTGTTTTCTTTTACACGCAAACTTTAGTTATTGAGGGTGGTGAACAAAAGACGAAGACAGATGTTTCTTTACTTAACTCCATATGATAATAAAACCCTTGAATCTTAAGATTAGATCCAGCATTGCCTACATTTTGTCCCCCTGTTAAATAAGTTATAAATGATAATTAACCACTCTTAAGCCAGACCCTTTTTCTCAAATGTTACAATCACACCTGATAAAGAACTCAAATTACCTCAGATATCTTTCCTATAGTATTGAAAGCCTGAATAGATAGATTTGCAGATAATTAATTGCTGTGTTAGGAGAGCAAGGCTTATCTGGTGCTGCATTTCAAACACCAGAGGGAGCCAAAATCAAAGCCTTTACAACTTCAGCATAGTCCACTTTAATTACAGTTCCTCTACAGTCATGCGTCTACCTTTAGAGCAGGTTAAAGGTAACAACACATTTTAATTTTACATTTTACAAACTGCAGTAAGGGTAACAGGGCACCAACCTTGAGGCAGTATCTGATCCACAGCCCGATCCCCAGGACGATCATGTAGAGACTCAGAGTGATCATCAGCACGGCAGGCAGAGGGATGGAGAGCTCCCAAATAGGCAGCACCTGAGGAACAGGACCAATGAAATATATAAGGACATGTCACTGAGCAGAGATTAGTGTATATTAATAAATCAGCATTTGTTCTTACTGGCATTGTCTCTTCCTGAGAAGACATCTTTAACTGTCACAAGGCTCACATCTCTGGGGAATCTGGCAGGAGAAGAATAACAGATACATTTATTTTGGCTTTAAAAAATCTCTTTAATTTTCTTCATGTGAAATATAGCTCTAAGTCTAAAGCATGTGCAGGTTTCTCAATGTTCTGTACTGTATTGTTCTTTTCTCTACAACATACAGTATGTGTAACAGCTGTAGTTACATTTCAGATATATATTAGATCATAAAACGAGATGAGCTCATACAATTCCACCAGCTTAAATGAGCTTGACCTGTAACAACCTTTTACAGTCTATAGTAACAACATAAAAATGCTGGTCAGCAATGTCTCAATAATAATCTAATGTATAATGCAATACTTATATATGCACAATCAGTACTTCTACTTTCAATTATGTTTAGGACATTTAGCTGATTATACTTCTGCTCTTATACACACCAAAATACTCCAAAATACTTATCTATGTAAAAGTACACAAGTCTACAGTTAACTGTAGTGGCCGTACAAATGACTCAAGTATTTGTAGTAGGGGGGTTCCTTTGATGAGACATAGTTGTTTTAAATGTTCGTGAAAGAAAGAAAAATACATTAATTGTATGTTTTATAAAAATGAACAAAGTATAACGTTACAGGAGAAGCATTAGCTAACAATGCTAATGTGCTAATGTCTCACCGTTCTGAATGGTCCTGTACTTTCATAAATACGCCTTGTGTAATTAATATAAACGCTGGTATATGTGAAGTAAAGTCACATCACCATGTTATACTTTTGTATGAAAGTGTAAAACTAAGAGCGGCGCCTACATGTGAAAACAAACGGGATGAGCTTCGGCGGAAGCTGCTGCGTT
Source organism: Gobionotothen gibberifrons (assembly GCA_943591055.1). Taxonomy (NCBI): domain Eukaryota; kingdom Metazoa; phylum Chordata; class Actinopteri; order Perciformes; family Nototheniidae; genus Gobionotothen; species Gobionotothen gibberifrons. The sequence goes on along the minus strand of CALSBZ010046842.1, from coordinate 1,000,967 downwards.
GCCATGGAGTCAGAAGGGTCTTCTTCTTCTTTTTGTTTAATGGCGGGTGGCACCACCACCGCCACCTACTATGCTGGAGTGTGGACCACACATTTTCACATCAAGTACCATGGGAAAAAGTGCCATGGGAAAAATTCAGTGAGCTACAAGGAAGAAAAAATAGAGAAATAAAGAAAAATAACACAATTAAAAAACAATTGTGTTATTCATCAACCCAGTAGCCTACTTTTGAAGTACTAAAATAAACTTTAAAGTTGTCCTTGTCGCAACTCAACAGGTTCTTCAGATTTAACATTCCACATTTCTTTAGCTTTCTCTTCAGTATTTCTCTGTCTGGCAGAGACAGATAACATGTTGACCGTTTCTTCGTCTAAGCCACATTCACATGCTCCAGGTGGATGTTTCCCAATTACATGCATTGTTTTAATCCTGTGTGCCCTAATTTCAGTCTTGTAATAATGTGTTGCTCAGTTGTCTTTCCTATTGTTTTAAAACCTCCCACTTTTTCCTGTAGGCTATTTTATAAAACAGCAGTCCTTTTTTCCCTTCATCCCACTGCTTTTGCCTCCATGATATGTTTCCGTAGTATTGCTTTAACTCGATTTTTACTAAAACATAGCTTCTATAATTCTCTCCTGCTTTAGGGCTTGTTTTGCTAAAGAGTAAGCTATTTCATTTCCCTCAATGCCCCTATGGGCTGGAATCCCCAAATCTGATTTCTTTTTCAGTATGTAGTCTATATAATGACTCATATATGTCATAGTAGTAGGCTAGTCTGTTTTGGGATGACATGAACTGTAATCATATCAGGGCTGATGGCGAGTCTGAACATAGCCTTTTTAATTTGATGTTGTTCTATCCACTGCAATGCATTAACTATAGCCAACATCTTGACTATGTATAGATGATCTGGGGTTCTTATTTTTACGTTTATTTATATTGTATAACATAATGTAATAGATGGAATAATATAGTCAAATTGGCCCTCAGAAGCAGGGCCGCACCTGGCCAACTTGTGGCCCCACGCAAAGTTATGTGATGAGGCCCTCTGTGTCGTGAGCGTCGACGGGGGGGTGCTAGTGGCGCACGTGCCGGAGCCTTGCAGCAGCGAAACTGTGGCGCGCTTACGGTACGTCCACATGGCAGCGTCGCCTTGAAGCTTGCCAGTGGGCGTGTCTGCCGTGCGACCAACAACCAATCACATTAATCTCCCGCCCCGGGAGCAAGAAAAATAACACAAGCACGCAGCTTGTACTGGCATATGATTTGATTGGCTGGCGCTTCCGCCGACGCTTGAAAAGTCGAACTTTTCTCAACTTTCGAAGCGAGCAACGGAAGGCAAAGTGACGCGACAGAACCACAATGCAGTTTGGCAAAGCGTGACGTCACCCCATTCAAAGTGAATGGGTAGCGTCTCCGTTGAAGCACGAGACGCTGCCGTGTGGACCGTTGTAATTGCGCGCCGCATATGCGCATAAAGGTGTGCCGCATTTGTGCTTCGGATGAGGCTCCCTCCGCCATGGTGAGGCCCCCTCCGCCAGGTGAGGCCCCACGCCGTCTGCGTGATCTGCGTGTAGGGAGGGGCGACCCTGCTCAGAAGGGACAAATAGTCTGTATACATTATTTTAGTTGTTGTTTTTGCATTGTTTAATCATTCAGAATTAATAATTAAATCTTCTTTTTCTTCTTCTTTAACATTTCATTTTTGTAATTCATTCACTATGGCAATCTGAAATAACAAATCTTATCCTCCAGGATTAACAGACACCGCATCACACATAATAATAACATTTACATTTGGGATAATAACATCTCAGTTTAGGTGGTCCTTCCTTCTGAATTGTAATACAATATTGGCAACCATATTAAAAATGAAATTTTTCTGGTTCAAATTGACAGAAAAAAAACATGTGTTTAACAAATGATAAAAAGGGGAAATGTTGATTTTGTGCAATGTATTTGTGATGTTGGTAATTTTCCTGACGATATGATTACGTCACTTTTCCAGTAACGTTGAGAAACGTTCGGGCGTGGCTGCAGTCGACGTCTCGTCCGTACGTAAGCTACGTAGTGACGTTGTTTTCAGGGCGGGGCTATAAAGCCTTGTTTTTCAGTGTAACTGGCTGAAAGAACTCCATTTTGTGAGAGCCGTCGAAGCAGACCCTGCACCGTCCCCGTCAACAGGAGACACTTAGAAGCGACAAATAAGTCACAGTTAGCCGACGAACCGCTCGTTTATTAAGTTATTATCCGAAAGGAAAGCAAATCTTATCGTATGTCCGATATCCAGAACCTCCAAACTTTTGGTAAGTGATTTAATTTATCAAACTGACCCGGCAGACATTAAGATGGGGGGATGGGCGAGAGCTAGCGGAGCTAACTGCTAGCTTCTGTCTCACGTCGAGGTTTTAATTTCGTTGAAAATGGATTTAACTTTATTACAGTTCTTGTTTCTCAAATCAATCGATTTGAGATGGATCAGTATAGCCAGAAATATTTAAGTCTACTACTTTGAACTGTATTCATGGATAATGTAACCGGCTAGCCGGCCATTTGCTAAAACTGCCGCCATTAGGCCTACATTCTGCTACGTTAGCTTATTCTTCAGTGTTACCGTTGAGATGGAACTATTGTGATGTGGGCTGATTTCAACAATACATTTATTTACCTTGATTATAGATGTATTCTTAGACTTCTAATGTACGCACCGAACATTAAAGTTGTCGTGTCACGATTGTGGTTTTAATGCACAATCGTGTCTGCTGGCTAGCTATGGCTACCAGGCTTTAGTAAGCAGTATATTTAGCTCGGTACGTCTGCGCAGTTCTTTATCCGAAAAATGGCCCTCCCTAAGAGCTCTGCCAGATAACACAAAGAAAATGTTGTTTGGCCAAATCCGCCATACATATTTCTTGAATTGTTACTTTTCTTATGGCGATGCATGAACTGTGTATTACATGAGGTTTTTCTTGAGCTTAGTCTATTTTTCTTAACGTCTTATGTCATTGTTTACCTCACCAGACCCCTTTGCTGATGCAACTAAGGGTGATGACCGCCTCCCAGCCGGGACAGAGGACTATATCCACATAAGAATCCAACAGCGGAACGGCAGGAAGACCCTCACTACTGTCCAGGGCATTGGCTCCCGCTATGACAAGAAGAAGCTAGTCAAGGCCTTCAAGAAGGTATGGAGAAATATAATGCTTTCCATTAATCTGCCCTTTTTCAGTAATCTTTTTACCTTCAATCTAAAGAAATAATCAGTGTTGTGATAGTAAGAACTGTCTTGTTCTACCAAACGCTTCAAGATGTTTTTTTCAGTCTATTTATAACCAAAATAACCAATTTTTTTTACCCTAACAGAAATTTGCGTGCAATGGGACAGTGATTGAGCACCCAGAGTATGGTGAAGTGATCCAGCTTCAGGGAGACCAGCGCAAAAATATCTGCCAGTTCCTTATTGAGGTAAGCCTTGTTATTATACTATGCATAATTGTTTATTATGAGTGTTAAGGTACATGCTGAGTGTCAAAGGGCGTTTTCTTTTTTTGATCTCTTATTTCTTCTTTGCAGATTGACCTGGCCAAGGAGGAGCAGCTCAAAGTCCACGGCTTTTAGGAGCTGCTAGCACCCCTCTCCCCTTCTCTTCTAGAAGGCCATTAAACCCCCTGCTCCTCTTATGTGCTGCTGTTGCTCTTCCTTCCCCCTCTCTCCCCTCTGCAACCCCACCAGCTCCTATTAGCTAACACGTGAATTACCTCTGACAAACATGGGATTCTGTAACACCAACGCCCTCTTACGCCACCAGGGGGTAGACTCGCTCTCACAAAGACACACCACTGCAGCTCCACACATCAGGGACGAGTGGTGATGACCCGCCCACACACTTCCTCCTTCCTTTCCCCCCCGTTTTTGTTCATTTCCTTTTTTTAATTTTCCCTTTTTAGGTCTTGTGCCACAACATGGAGGCACCGTTTCATGTAACTTTTTTGTTTTGTACTACAAGGTGTTTCAATAAAACGTTGAGTCTCCACATGTTGGAGTGGTGTCATTGGGAATGGGGCCTGGGTTTGTACAGGAAGGTCGTAGACTTTTAACTATTCACTGCGGCAGGGGCTTTACTCGGAAGAGCTGCAGGTTGGAGGGGGGCATTTCTGTTAAGGTGTTTGCTGCAGGAGTTTGGCAACTTAGTGACTTCCCTCTTTTTAGTCTTCAATATCCTAATTGCACCGTTTCCATGCCCAGCGCATTGTAAAGTATTGACATATTCACCACCTCCCAGAAATGTTTATTTTTTATTTTGCTGCCAATCCAAGTATTAAAGCTAAATCAGGGGTTCAGTTGTGTTCTTACTCTGATCAACGAGAGTCTGCATCAGTTATGTGATCAGAGCCCTCCAGAGTAGGGAATGAAATCAAATACTGGTAATATATGGCTGTTGCTTATTTCACTTGAAGTATGCTTTTTAGTTTGTAACATTTGAGATTCATTTTAGACTTCCCGGTAAATGGAGTGAGTTTCCTACTCTGGCAGATGACCAGCTTTCCGGTGTGGACTGTAAACGAGTCGGCTACTTACGGTTATGAACATGTGATTCTTTAATTTCCTACAATGCAATAATTTATAAACCTGAGAAAAAATCTAAGCCATGGCCAGGTTGCACTGTGCTGAGGGAGTTGGAGAGAAAGTCTGTTTTGCAAAATCCATATTTGGTTCAATAAAATGTTTGCAGTTGATACACATGTCCGTTTTTTTTGTTGTGTGGGCTTTTTCAGTTGTCCTCTCCTTTTGGTGTTGACCATACTTGTCACACACTGCAGAGTGTGTTAGGACGCATGATGATTACCAAAAGCAGAGATAAGTCCCGGACCCTAAATCATATTGTACAGAGTAAAAAATATGTATTAGTCTATTGCTCTATGTAAACAAGAGGGGGGAATATTTTGAGGGTTTATTACCAAATGCATGGTAAAATAAATAACTTGGTCACAGTACCTAACTAGCCTCTTACCATTTTTTTTATTTACATTTACAGTTTTGTTCATACTTAAGACCATTCTTAAATTATTTGATCAGATATATAATATTTATTACTATGAGGACCAGGGACGTGCACAGACATTTTGGGGGGCGGGTGCTCAAGTGAGAAAAAGGGCACTTCCCATAATCATTTATAAAAAATTGTTTTAAAACAAAATGTTAAATATAGTTGCACATCTCTGACTTACTGGCCAATTTATTGTAATACCCTCACAGTCACGCAATTGTTTAATACTCAACAGAACTCTACAAAATAATCAGCTAACACAGAGACAATAGTCTTTAGTATTCACTACGCACAAGCGCAGACAACAAACTAGTACAATTAATAGTTATTAAATGAGCAGCCAACAATCAAAATGATGAAGTTACTGTTTAAGTACATTACAGGCAACAAGATCGTTTTTTCATGTAGCCTACTTGTTATTTTGGTCTATTTTGCTTCCATGTTTTCTTCCACTTCACATGGAAATAAAACTTCCAAGAAACACATATAAATGGTGTTCGTTTTACCATGTCTGAATTCATCTATAGATTTAAAGCTAATCTGCATTTAAACATAACATTTCAGGGGAAAATACTGACTTGATGTAAGTAACTATCTGTGGAAGTTGTGAGGTGATGTGTTTTTTTGTTTTATCCTTTTCACCTGCAATACCTTGGTAACTGCATGCAAATTAGCGCATTTTAATTAAGCATAGTTAACGCCTAATTTGCATATCAATGTGGCGATTGTGATGACGTTATTGGATACACATTTTACTGTATTCATTTTAAGTGTCTAGCTAAACCTTGAGATAACTTATCCATCAGCTAGTAGCCTACCATAAGTTAACTATATTTGTTATTGTCTTTTAGCTAATTAGCTGTAAACTCGAGGCACTGGCAGTTTAGTCATTTGTTCATCACCACTCACCTTCAAAATAAACCAAGAAAAGCCGACATAACATGGGACAGTAAAGTGGGAGGTGCTGCTACCTGTCTGTCTGAAGGGACTGCCGATGTCCGCACCACTGTTCAGGAGACGTGGGGGGGGGGGCGGGGAGGGAGGGAGGGTAGAGAGAGCATCGGAACTTCACAGTCTTATCTCCCGACCTGATCTTTTTATTTTGTATTCAATCAATATATTTTTGGAGAGGGAAACTGTGCGCAAACAGCAGTAGATATATATTCATTTATAAAAAATAAAAAAGTGGGGGAAAAGGGCACTTTCTCTGGAGGAAGAAAAAGGGCAGGGGCTCAAGCCCACTTTGATGTCTATGTGTGCACGTGCCTGATGAGGACCAATAGTGTGTAACTATATGGTCAGCATTTAGCATTATGTTGAATTATTATAATATAAACCACACAACCAGAAGCACATGAATATCTCTAACATGTTTTTGTACCAGTAATAACATAACAATTTGCTTAAAAAACATGTTGCTGAAAATGTACTTTTACTTAAGTCACCTATGATTCTTTCAACAGGGATAACCCCTTCAACTTTCGTATTTTCTACCCAACAACCATTTAATACTGGCACCAGATTGGCTGTTATTTGTGATTGAGCTGATTTAGGGAGGAGAAAATGAAACTAGCCTATTCAATATCCCAACATAAACAGTGAGGAGAATATCAGATTACTTTACAACACCAACATGTCTGGCAGAAGGATTCACCATGGTAATTATATTTAATATTTAATAAAAAGTACTCCTACTTACATAAGCAGGTTACTTTTTGGAGTAGCATTTATTATTGATGTAATAACCGACTCTCCAAACAATAAACATGATTATTATTAGCTGTCTATGCAGAGCTGAACCGTGTTGATAGTATTTTTTTATTATTATAGGATCTATATGTTCTCAATGTTTTCCTTCTGCTGGATAGAAAATTCCAAACTCATTTTTTAAGACACTTATTTTCACATTTATGTACATATTTGGCGGTATACAGCGCGGTGCTGCTGCTGTGTCCGACTCGGTGTGCGGTGGTGATGATGTTCAGGAAAGGGAGGTGGTGGTTTTGTGTGAAGTAGAAGAAAAGGAGGATGGGAGAAAAATACAAAGAAATAAAATACAATCTTTAGATTCTGTTATTTATTTTTAGAACTTTTTTATTGCATGTGCACACAATTTCCCCTCAAGATGTATACGTTTAATAGATAACATTAACACAAGTGGTAATAAACTCAGCTGTTAAAATGATAGGCAACCGTTTCCTCCCTCCATAGAACTAGTAATAATAATTGTTAAAACAGTAATACAATTTGACTAAAAACAATGATAATAATAATAATCAGTACTGAGCTACACTATAATAATTAATGAACAATTCAAATTAAATGATGTGGTTTGACGGAAACTCCTTTTTTGAAAATCCATTCCAACCAGATTCTAGGAGCCGATTAATGGGGAGGGGAAGCACTTAGTGGTGGGAAAAAAATCCTGAAAAGTGATGCCATAATGTTCAAAACAGATCAAACCTCGAAAGGTTCAAAGCATATACATGTGAAGGCTCAAATGAATCGTTCATGCGGAAAGAGTCGGTCTGCTTTTGAGAAAAATGAAGTTCTAGTTGGAAGATGGGCTTGGTCTAAGCGGGTGTTGGAAGTAGGGGGTTAGTAAGTGAGGTATTTCTCTCACCCCTCCCTGCTTGAAGCTTTTGCCCTATTTGAGCTTTTAAAAAATAACTTTGGAGACCACTTTGGATAACACCAGCCGCAACGCCAAATTGGGCTAGTTGCAAGAAGAATGGGGGATTGGTGTTTCCTACACGTTTTACTCCCTACTTCCAGAAATCTTACTTCTACCATGCCAATCTTCAAACTCAACTTCGTTTTGATCTCAACTGCACCTGTAACGTAACGTGGCAGAATCTTTCAAAGTTGTGATGCTAGGTCATAATTTACCGAAACAAACTCGTTTTTCTGTAGTAGTTCCTGTTACAGTATGTTTCCAGCAACACATTTTTCCATGATGACACACAAACATTCACAAGGCTGATAGAAAGTAGAACTAACTTTTCTTCTGCTACCTGCTAAGGTGTGGTAGCAGAAGAAAGGCTAGTTCTACAAGAATGTCGTCAAACTTGTGTTGCAGAATTGTGTCTCATTGTCATGCTTAAACGTTTAACACCAATGACGGCCTTGTTGTTGTTCCCTAGATAACCAGCAGGCCAGAAAGCTGCAGATGGTGTTGGTTGGGAAGAAGAAAGTTGGTAAGAGTGCAACAGGAAACACCATCCTCAGGAATGAACAGTCTTTCGAGTCGTGGATCTCTTCCACCTCTGTGACACAGAAGTGCCAGATGAAGAAAGGGCGGTTTAATGATCAGGAACTGGCTGTTGTTGACACTCCTGACCTGTGGAGAGGCAACCCTGACAAAGAGATGAAGGAGATCCAGGCGTGCCTTGAACCCGGCCTGCCCACTGTGTACCTGGTCGTGTTGCAGCTCGGCACATTCACTGAGGATGAAAGGCAAACGGTGAAAATAATCCAGAAGGCCTTCGGTACAGAGGCGGCACACTACACCATGGCCCTGTTCACCAGAGGAGATGATCTGAGGGCTGATGGGCGGTCCGTTGAAGAGTTAATCGGAGAAGATTCGCTCCTGCGTGACTTCATTAGAGAATGTCATGGGCAGTACCATGTTTTCGACAACAGAGAAAAAGATGATCCCTCCCAATGTAAAGAGCTGCTGCAGAAGATCAACCGCATGGTGCAGAGAAATGGTGAAGCACAAGGAGAAGCAAACCCTTCAAAAAAAATCATCACTCTATGTGCAGTTGGCGCGATCGCTGTCATAGGTATTGTAATTGGGAAATGCATTGTTACTTGAATGCTTTCTGTAGCTTTTAATAAGAAATGTACCACTGCGTTCCTTTAGAGCCTGCTGCCCATTGAAAGACACCAGAGTTGTCTTGTTTTGAAAGATTTAGGTCCAAGGTCCTACATTTAATGTGCCCTCTGCCATGTTTGACCTGCCTTCTACAATTAGTTTGTTGTAGACCACCCAGTATTTATTGCACATGAACAAAATTACCTTTGTTTTTATAGGAAATTAATTGGACATGAAGTCCCGTCAAGTCATTGGTAGTCCAACGGCTTGGGTTTTGGTGTTTAACATTAACAAAAGTTAACGAATATTAAAAAGTATAAGTACAAAAATACACAAAGAAAAGAAGAACATACAAACAAAAAGATGTAAACTACTATAACATGTGTAGAATATATCAGTTCAAGTATGACTAAAGTGCCATAATATAATTATACATCACAAAGTATGAGTATCATTTTTGAAACACCACATTGTAACTCAGTGTAGGGGGGAAGTAAGTGCAAATGGTTTATCATAAATAAACATTATAAATAATTGTTTTCTTTTTGAAGGATGTGTATCACCTATAGATTAATTTGTTTAGAACTTGAAATAAGGACCAATCTCAGTTTGAAAATAAATCAGGATAAAAACGTCAAAATGTATCTATAAGCTGTTACAATACAAGGAATCTTTAACATCACATGTTCATTGTTGATAGAGTGGGATAAGATGTTTTAAGCCTGAGTGACAATTTTGATTATTGATATCATATCAGAGAGCCTCAATATATATGAAAACATCAGGATGACTCTTTCTTGGTAAACATCTGACTGGGCTGTAATTTCTGTAATCTGGTATTTTTTTTTATTAGACAATAACAACAACACCTTCTTCAGAAAGTCATTTTTTAAGGAGAATAACTCCTATATACATGTACTATGTACTATAAACAGACAGATCAGGCTCTGGATGGTAAAGGTGGTATACTTTGTAATGCTCCCAACATATGTGTTTCCTTACAAAATCAAAGATGATGTAAATATTATAACAAACTGGACTCATTGTAATTATATATATTACATAGAAGACTGGTCTTTCAGTTATTATATGGGGTTTATTCAGTGTGCGTACGTTACATTTTTTTTTTAAATTAAGAGATCACTCCAAATGGGTTATAAATCTCAATCTACATGCATGGCATCCAATCCATTCCTGTGTCTGTTGAAGTGGTCTCTTAATTTTTCCAGAGCTGTCTTTTTAAACACTTTATATTACGAAAACCTATTATTTCTCCTAATATATAAGTCCTTCATATTATACCTGTTTGAGTAATGTTAAGCGAGGGTTTGTATGTTTTTTGGATATCCTTATTTATTATCTCCATTCACACATACATTTGTCATGGAACTAAATAACCTTTTTTTCTTCATTTATTTGCTTTTTGTGTCTATATTGTACTTCTTTTAATGAACACCTGTTACATGGTTTTGTTCATTGAAACAAATTATATTTCACCTTATATTCAACAACAAAATCTTAGTATATATTTTCACATATTATCAAATGTAAAAACCTGCTGTAAAAAAATTATGAAAATGTATTGATCTATTTAATCTTTTCAATATTGTAACCATTTAAGTAAAGTTAAGTTTGGGTTTTCTGTCTTGTCAATTTGATATCATCAATTCGTCTGTCTATTTTCACATCATTTTTTCATGGAACACATATCTTTGATTTCTCCCTTTTTATGTTTTCTTTATTGTACCCCCTTTTTTCAAGACTTGTTATATTTCCAGAATGGTATTCAATAAAAATACAAACATTTTACTCATATTCATTTGAAACTGTAAAAAATGTGTATGTGTTATGTTATCCTTAATTCTATGCTACAAACTATATCATGGAACTTATGCATTATTTATTTTGTATAACCTACTGTACTAAATTAATTTAAGACTTGTAATTACAAAATGTGTCGTTTTAATATTGAACACAATTACAACGTAATTCCACAGGGAGCGCTGATGGGTTAAATGTGATACTGAGGCGTGCCACAATTTGAGAGTAGAAGAAGAAGTTCATTTCACGCACTGGTTCGGGGCAGTTGTTGAACGCGAGGCAGACGGAGTTGTGCGGGAAGCAGTCGCCTATTTAGTGGTTGTTCAGCCTCAAATACCCAACAGGTGAGGCGAATCCATTTAAAAGAACACCCAGTGTGAGTGTGTGCGGACTTTAACAAACAGATAGGCTCTTTCGTAGCCAAGAATTCAAGTGTTTTGAGGAAGGCTGCTAGGCCTCAAAGGCTAATCGCCATGAGTTACGGTAGGCCTCCGCCAGACGTCGACGGCATGACTTCCCTAAAAGTGGACAACTTAACGTACCGAACATCTCCAGAAACCCTCCGGCGGGTGTTCGAGAAGTACGGCCGCGTAGGGGACGTCTACATCCCCCGAGACCGATACACGAAAGAAAGCCGCGGTTTCGCATTTGTGCGTTTCCACGACAAACGTGACGCCGAAGACGCAATGGACGCCATGGACGGCGCGCTCCTTGATGGACGGGAGCTGCGAGTCCAGATGGCCCGGTACGGAAGACCACCCGACTCTCATTATGGTGGTAGTGGAGGAGGAGGTGGAGGAGGAGGCGGCGGGGGAGGTGGTGGTGGCCGCGATCGAGATCGAGATCGCGATCGCGACGGAGGCGGTGGTGGCGGCGGCGGTGGTGGTGGCGGTGGAGGCAGCCGACGAGGAGGAGGTGGTCCAACCAGGCGATACGGTGGACGACGAAGCAGAAGGTAAGAATAGGCGCGCAAACTGCTCTATACACACACACAGTAGCCAGACTCCATTCAAGAAACTGCCGATTCAGAGGGATCCCATTCTACTTACCATTATTGTCCTCATCGAACACAAGTAAAGTATTTTTCCGAACCAGCAATATCCACTCTACAATTCAGCATAGATTAAATACGAAAATAATAATAATTTAAAAACCGAATCCGTGACTTTCGAAGTCTGTGAATAGTGTGCCACTTCTTTACATTTAATATGGTCCCTTTCAATGCATTTTATTTCTGTATCATTTCAATGCCGATTTTACCAGTACACCTTATTTATCCATAACTTTTCATTAGAACTACTATTTCAGTAAAGGGTAGGAAGTGAACACGTGACTTTTTGGATAACTCTGTTGCCAGACTCCATTGAATAATTAACATATTCATGAGGGCCGTGCTCTTTTGAACAATACTTTTCCCAGAGAACGCAATTGAAGTATTCTAGAGAAACTGCATAATCCAGATACAGCAAAACTTTTCCAACGTATTTTTTTATTTTTTACCCAACTGGCCACAACTGAAACTATTTACATTTATAAGAAATTCCACTTGATATGTTAAACAGAGAAAACCAAGAAGTCTTCATGTCTGAGAGCCAAAAACGTGTTTTATTTCCAACTGTTTCCACATTTTGGACCCTAACTTAACACACTGAATGTCTCCAGCTCCTCTCCCAGCCCGAGAGACAAGAGACGCAGCCGGTCCCGCAGCAGGAGCCGCTCTCGCTCCCGAAGCCGATCCCGCTACAGCAGATCCAGGTCCCGCTCCTACTCCCGATCAAAGTCTCACTCTCCCAGGAACAAGAAGGTCAAGGCCCCTTCTCGTTCTAGATCCAGGTCCCGATCCAAATCTAAGTCAAAGTCCAAGTCTAAGTCCAAGTCCAAATCGAAGTCCAAGTCCAGGTCCAGAAGCCGCACCCCCTCCAGAGGGTCCAGGTCGAGATCTAAAAGCCAGCCCAAGGCCGCAGCAGAGAATGGAGGCGAAACCCCATAAAGCTCAACATCAGGTGAGTGTTGACTACATGTTGCAAAGATTTGTTTTGTGTCCCTTTTTGAACTTTTTAAATATCAGGACGGGAGACAGAGTAGTTTGAATTTTACTCTTGGTAAGTTTATCCCCGTAAGCAGCAAATACAGCAGGTACTCTGGCACTTTTGGTTTTAAATAACAGTAGCTGTTTTTTTTACCTTCGAAAGGATGCACATGAGTCTTTTTTTTTTACCCCCCCCTGCAATCGTGACCTGCAAAGTCTTCGAACCCATAATCACATTTATGTAATACCCAGTGTGAAAGATCATATTTTTTAGTGAACACTAACTATACTAAGTTATACTAAGTGTTTGTTAAGAACAGTTCTGTAAACCAAATCTGGAATTTTCTCCTTCCCAAGCTGCGGCATCCTGTTTGCTAAAGTGGAGTTTTTGCTGAGCTGAGGCAGTATGAGCAGTTAGCAGCTATGTGGTGAGCTGCTGCCCGCAGGCCTCTGCTGCTGCGGCTGCTGGTGGGGGTTTCTGTGCAGCAGGGTGTTGGAGGCAGGCAGAGTTGGGGTTTGGTGTAAAGGTACGTCTGTCTGTGTACACCACCGGAAATTAAACTGTCCTCCAGTGCTTGCCCCCAGCCCAGAAACGTTGGGGCTTTCGGGGTGCTGAGGTTTGTCTCCTCATATCAGTTGGTTCACTTCCCTTTTTTTTTGTTCAACATAGGGCAGGGAAATATAAATTATGTCAAGTATCTCAATATTGTTTATTAAATACAGTATTGTTTAGTTGCCAGACATTTATTTGTTTGCATCTTTTATTACATATAAAGTAAATTGCAGTATACAAAATTAAATTAAATACCAGGGCAGCCACATTTTGCAATATGCAAGACGGTCAAAGTTCATGGCGCCAAATATTTAGAAAGTACTATATCCCAATTGTTTACATACTAAAAAATAAGGCTAAGTATGTGATTTGGGATCCAGCCATGGGCTACATAAATTCAATCAAACATTGATGATTGCTTAAAAATGACACATTTGCAATTAAGTGTGCAGTCTATATTATTTGCTTCACCTTTACATGGCAACGTTTTTTGAGATGGAATAACATGAAAAACAAAATACATGGGGGGGGGGGGGGGGGAGCTATGCAAATGAATATTTGGGACCATGACTATAATAATAAGTTAACGGTCTTTTAGTGAAGCTAAACTACATGAGCGGTAGTCCAGGCAACGCATTAACAGGCTTTTATAAAAAATCCAATAAAACCAGTCTGATTGAATTCTGCGGTCCTCTCTGACTTGGTTCTGTCTAACTTTCTCTGTTCTGGCAGTTTTCAGGGGACGACTGACAGCTTCACGTCGCAGACTGGATCCAACCCAAGCAACAGTGTGCCGCTGTAAAAGGTTATTATTGTGTCTTCCATGCTTTGTTTCTTTTATTCATTTGGCCACAAAAATGGCTCTGTCACTTCATCAATGTGCTGTGATTGTTTTTATTTTTCATAATGGTTTTTAAAATCTGTTTCACTGTGGAGAGGAAACACTGTTCTGACCAGGTTTTGTAAAGATGACCCAGGATTAAAAACAAGTCAAGTTTGTACCTCTTCTGTGCGCTCTTCTCCCCACGGGCCTGTGTCAGGAAGAGATAGAACGTAGTCTGGGTTTCTTTCAATTGTCTGGCTTTGTTTAATCTTACTTGCAGCAGAGATATTTAGTCACCAACTGTCTCAACACAGCTTATGAATATAAAAGAAACAAACTTTACAATAACAATTCAATCACATGCGATAGCCACAGGTCAAATGTTGGTCATGTAACTATACTTGTGAGTTATTCTCTTGGCAAAAAGCGGTTTCTATTTGACATCATTAAAAAGGGAAACATTTCTAGAGCTGCAACTGACAATTGTTTTTTCCATTTATCAATCAACATGTTGACTCTTCTGAATTTATTCAACCTTTTGCTAACTCAAGCGATTAAATACCGTCTTTGTGTATTTGTCCCATTTTAAAATGCGGACATTTGTTGTTGTATTCATCCCCAAACTCAGCCAACACGGTCATTTCGTGCACAGGCCCGTGGTGTCCACACACATCTAAAGAAGCATTTCTAAAAAAAAAATGTTAACAAAGATAAATTTACAACAACAAAATCAAATTATGCTTTTATATCATTTTCGTTTCAGTGCAAACAATTCATTAAACTGAAGTAATCCCTCAAAAAACCAAATTTACAACCTCTTATTTCAGCAGCTCAGGGCGTATTTGTTAGACAGGACAGCAGACCATTTTAACTCCTGTGATAAATGTGTTAAATGTAATTACATAAACAGTGAAAAGTGACCGGGGTTGATGCATCAGTTTGAAGATTGTTTCACAGATTTTAAGGGCCTTCAATATTTTGTTGCCAGGGCATAATTTACTGGACGCTAGACAAAGTGTCTTTGTGGGGTATTTTTATTTTATTTTTTTATGCTAATCCTGCTTGTATGTTTTGTTTTGTGCACTAGGCGCAGTTGTGTAGCCGTTGAGTATTGCTGGTTAGCTGTTAAGGTGGCGTGTTGCTCTGAAGAGTGCTCCTGTGACTACCAGTGGTGCAGTGCTACAGTCTCACCCTTTGTAAGATGACATGCTTTTTTTCCTTTTTTCTCCGTATGGTCATGGATGATAAATGTGACTTTCATTAAAGATTTGGTGTTTTGTCTAAAATTGACTCGTTGTATTTTTGTGGTGTATGTGGCATGCTTTAAAACATGCAAGTGGGAGAGGAGGTATTTAGATAATTCACTGCATTCAAAGTACTGTAATAATACTCACTCGAATCAAAATGTTTTTGTCACTGTTATACAAGTATAATGGTAAATATAAGACAAAAGGAACGTTTTTTTAAATGCATAAAAAATATGTATATCTGGATCAAAAGTGGCAGTAATGTGCACATTTTTATTATACAGATGTGTTATCACAATAACAAAAATAAAGTTACTTGATTAAATATACCTTTTTACATTCCACAACTGAGATGAAGTATTAAAACACAAATAAAAACACTACATTTCCAGATATACTATGTATACAAAATGTTCCTGGACAAATATATAGATATAATGAGGTAAATAAAACATCCCTAAGGTACATGATATGGAGACAGGATGTAATAAATATCACTAGTGAGTCAATATGTTTATGGTGTATAGATGATGCAAGAGTCGATGTAACATAGACGAGTAAAAAGTTCAACATTTATTTCTGAGTTGTAGTGGAGAAGAAGCAGCATGAATAACATTCAACCATTGTTATGGGTAAATATCAGAGGTGTAAAGTCACCACATTTACTCAAGTACTGTAGTCAAGTCCAATTTCAGATACTTGTAATTTATCTTCAGTATTACCATTTTTATGCTACTTTGTACTTCTACTCTACAATTCAGAGGTAAATAGTGTACTTTTACGGCACTAGTCATTTAATGCCTTAAGTTACTTTGCAGTGACTTTGGATTAATGATGTGAAATATTATCAACATTTAAATCAGACTTTAGTTCCACCTGGAGTCATTGAGTTCACAAGCTACCCTGCAGTATTAAAAAAAAAACTAGCTGCACCTTTACCAGCTTTGATACATCAACACTTTAATACATCAATAATTATGATCAAAACACATATATATTATTCTGAAATGGACCAATCTGCAGAATGAGTACTTCCAATATATTTTGATGCCAATACTTTTCAACTTTTACTTGAGTAACATTTTGAATGCAGGTCTTTTATTTGTAACAGAGTATTCCTACTCTCTGGTACTTCTCAAGTACAAGATCTGAGTACTACCACCTCTGGTAAATATGATGTATTGTACCTAGTGGAGACAATCCCTCCTTTGTTTGGCTTATATATTATTACTTTAAAGTACTAATGTAATAGAGCAAAGAAGATTTGTGGTAAAATATAAAAACATGTTATTGTTTCAATTTTTTTTAAAGACATTTCTTATTATTTATTTTACTTGTATTAATATCATTATAAGTATATATTTATGTTCCACTGCCCTTCACCAATTTTTTTTATTCATTTACATTTGTCTGTGTTTATATCGTTAAAATATGAAACTGCAAATGTACATTTGTTCGATAAACATTTCTACTTGATTTACAAAAAAATGAAAAGGGTACTTTTATTTTTTATCCGGAAGTAGTTTTACTGGCTGGCTCGCTATAGCGTTACCCATAAAGGTTAACAGTTTCTATTTTAAAATCAAAAGAATAAATAACTTGGCATGTATACATGGATATTATAAAATGTGGTTAAGAATGAGTTACATTTAAGTTTTCCTTTGAGTGAAGTTCAATAACTAAACAGCTAACCGGAAGTAGAATCCATGTTGCATGAACAATCTACACAAAACTGGATGGGTTTAAGCATATCCGCTGTTGATGAAGTCCCTCCGCGCTGAATGTTTATAAATCGAAGATTCAAGCTAGCGAAACAGCACTACAGTCAGCTGACTAATTCACATGACTGCGTCTAATTCTAGTTTCGGTCCTGTTTACCGGTGAAAACACTCCATGAAAGCAGTTTAACGCGATGCTGAATTTAGCTTAAAGTAAGTAAGGATACCGGGACTACCACAAGAAGCTAACTAATGTTACTAATAACTCTCGGAGCCCGCACACAGAGGAGCAGCTAGCTAAACAGCTTCAGCGGTGTTGGTAAGTTGTTCTCTGTCTCAAACCCTGCACTTCATTTTCTTAAGCTTGACGTAAAAAGACACCTCTGTCTATTGTGATCTGTCATTGTCTTGAAACTTACCCTCGGTACAATACAATAAGACTGTACAAAACCCCATTTAGAAGTTAGCCGAGTAAAGCTTCATTGCTTGCCTTGCAGTCAGACAAAATGAAGGGATAAAACACATATTTTGATTTTGATGTCATCCAGATAATCCACTGAACAATTCGGCATGAAGTTAATTCCCTAACAACATATAATTGAAGGGCACATTTGATTTAAGCAGTCATTGCTGGGCTTTTATCAACGGGTACTCGTGGAGATGACTGGCGGCAAACTATTCTAAAAGTTCTTATATTATAGACGTAAGTTGTTTTTTTGCAGATATATCGTGTGCCGAAATGATCCGTCTTCTATACTGTCAAATACATAATATCTCAAAGCGTTTATGAAATGTTAGAGTCTTGTAAGTGTGTGTATGTGTTTGTGATTAAACCACTGATCTTTTAAGGAAGTTTGGTACGCAAATAAGCATTTTTTTAAATTGTGTTTTCTAGGTTTAACTGTACAGACGTTCTCTTAAACGTAATGTTACACATACACACATCTGTCTTTTTCCTCTTCAGTTGAACACATGAACAGTAAGATAAACACCCTTTAAAAATATGTCAGTTAAAGCTAAGTTGCTTATAGTCAGCCATTATGCTGGGACAAAAACACGCATTAGGTGTTATTGTGATCTAAACAATCCACTTCCTAATTCAGCATACAATTCTTTAACAACACTTCTTAGGTAGTCATTCCTATGCAGTTATCAACAAAAACAGATTGATGGTTGGTAGGTGGTAATGGTAGGGGGGAAACTATTCAAAAAGTACATTTTTATAGAAAAAGTTTATAGTTTGTAGATCTATAGTGTGCCAAAAATTATCATTGTGCTCTATAATAGAAACGTGTCATGAATAGTGTATGACTGTATCAGTGTTTTGAATAAATATGTGTTTGAGTCAAGTTCAGTATAACATTATTTTTGTATGACTGTTGCAGACAGTGACTGTAATATTGTAGTTGTTGTTCTGATTTGTACTTCTCTTCTTTTATTTTCAGATGTGCTGTTCACGCCTGTAGATTTTTTTTTTTGTCTTTACTTCCTCAAGGAATTTGCAAATATCCTGCAAAATGGGTCCTGAGGGGAAGAGGCTGTTAAACATCGTCATCTTAGGCTTCGGCTTTATGTTTATGTTCACTGCTTTTCAAACATGCGGCAATATAGAGGTAGGCTGAATTTACAAATGCTCATTTTGGATCCAATTCATCATGCTTCAGTGCTAAACTAAATGATTTCTCAATCTCCACAGCAAACTGTCATCAAGAGCTTCAACAACACTGACTTCCATGGGAGTGGATACACCAGGTTGGTATGCTTAGATATGCTGCACACTTTCTCTGCCTGGATCTGCTGGCATCTTCTATAATCAAATCTGTCGCACTCAAAAATCCTTGAAGCATAGTTCAATCTTAGGTTAACCATTTGAGGGGATTTTTGGTCCGAGTTAAGTCAGTCAGGAAATTGCATACACTTTAGTTTGCAGGAGAGTTATTAGAAAGCTTGGATTAGATCTGTCAGGATATCTAAATGTGTTGAATTTATTGTTCCAGAAATAACTGGAAAAAACAATATGATTGTAATGTTAAGACCATTTTGTGCCATTCAAACAGTGATAGTATAATATATTCAAAGATTCAAGATTCAAAGGCTTTATTGTCATAGCTGCAGAGCCTTTTTTATAATGGTCTTAAGACCCAGGATCTTCCAACAGTTCAACCTACTATACTCAAGACATACAAAGTAATAAAGAAATAAAATAGTGCATGTGACATAATGGTGCAAGTTAAATGCAGGATTAAGGAAATATATACTTAACAGAATATACCTTTATTTGTCCCACAGAGGGGAAACATAATAATATCAAACTGAATGTTAAATGAAGTACTTGATAGTAGAATAAATTCTGTAATAATGTATAAATAATTATATTATTAATCTTTATTATAGAGCACGTTTTAATAACAATTCAAACAACATTTGATATTGATTTATTTATATATTCCTCTTATTTTATTTATGCATTTCTTATTTTTGTATGTGTTTTTATTTTTCCACATTTCTTTTTATTTTGTATTTATTATTCTTTTATATTTCCACATTTTCAAAGAGCAGAGCCATTTCATTTTTTTCATTTGAATGTAAAACATGGCAAAAATAACATTTATTAAACTTGGACAAATATACTTTTTACACAAAGGTTTCTCTCACCTCTAAGTGACTTCAAGAACATCTACTTACATTTACAAAAACCTCTCCTGTTACATTCATACAATTGTTCAGCTTAAAACTGCCTTTATTTCTCACACATTTCAAAGAAAAATTGATATTTTTCAAACAATTATTCTTGATAAATCTTTGACCTGGTGTGTATGATAACTATCCATTAGTTCTACCAGCAATAATTGGCCTCTTTTGTAGAAGTAAACGGTTTTAGATAAAAAAAGCTAAGATAAGTGGCACACACATTTTACTTGAGTTTATGCATAATCGGTGTGTTTTCTGTCACTTTCAGCATGGCGATAATCTACGGAGTTTTCTCTGCATCCAACCTGATCGCCCCTTCGGTGGTGACCGTCATCGGGCCGCAGCTCTCCATGTTCTTCAGCGGGCTTTTATACAGGTCAGAACACAAACACTACGTGAAGTTTATTGATATACCTAGTGAAATAAAAAATACATGTAAAAACAGTCAAGAAAAAATGTATAGGTTTTGTTTATTCTATGTAGGTGAAGTTTCTTTAAATCATAGACTCAGGGATTCCCAGATACATTTGCCCCTTTTTATAGGCGAGTGAAGTTATTATAAATCACATTTTAACAACAAGAATTCAAGTTGCTTTTCAAAAAACAATGTCATAAAAACGCATTATAAAAGGACCATTTTAAATACATTTAAAAGCAGTAGAAATTAAATATAAAACTAAAATAGAATAACACGGGTATAAAATACAATAATAAATGTAACAGTGCTTTGTAAGAAATAAATAATCATTTGAATTAATAAAAGGCAGTGGCAAACAGAGTCTTCAGCCTTGACTTTAAAGGTCCCATGTCATGGCCATTTCTACTGATCATAATTCCATTGTTGAGGTCTACTAGAATAGATTTACATTGTTCAATGTTCCAAACTCACATTGGTTTCTCATACAGCATCTCTGTATAGTATGTGTATTCACTCTCTGTCCTACACGCCTTGTTGGAGCCTCCCTGTGAGCCCACTGCTCTGATTGGTCAGCTCGCCCACTCTGTTCTGACTAGTCCACCACCGTTACAGCAGAACATCAGTGTTTATGTGTTACAATGGTGTTTGTTAGCAACCAGAAAATGACACCAGTAAGGACAAACAGATGAGAATGCTGCGTGGGGTCTGGGGGCTGTGTTGGCGGGACGTTGCGCGGCTCGCTGCTGCGAGGAGCGGACAGTGTGAGCTGGGTTCATTTCCTGCTTGCTGCGTGGGGTCTGCGAGACAGCGAGACATCGCGAATGGACGCGGGAAGGGGGGTTGCTGAGGGTGCTGCAGCACCCCCATCTGCGAGGCTCCAATAGCACCCGCCCCCCCCGCACCGCGGCGTACCTACAGTGTAAGCGCGCCACAGTTTTGCCGCTGCGAGGCTCCACTAGCACCTCGCCGTTGAGAGAGTGTGTGTGTGTGTAAGGAGCTCCACGGATTGGTCCATTTGGGTATGGTCACGTCACTGTACCCAGGAAGGAAAAGAGATTCTCCAACGAGGCGTTCTGGACAGGTCTTTTCTGTGTTAGAGTTTTACTCACTACAGGGTGTACTTTGAGGGTTTGTGACTCTGCAGACCGTTTACATGCAGAAAAACCTTCATAACACACAAGGGGACGGGTGATAACCGGAAAAGCATGACATGGGACCTTTTAAAATAGAGGGTTTCAGTTTTATAGGAGTTGTTCCAGATTTACTTAGCGTGAAAAATGAATGCTTCTTCTCCATGTTTAGTGTTGACCCTGTGGGAAAAAGCAGATGTAACTAACACAACCCTTTTAATGCAAATGTATGTCTCTTGTTTCCACAGCGGCTACATCGCTATGTTCATTTACCCGTACACATGGAGCTTCTACACAGCGTCCGTGTTGGTTGGGATAGGAGCAGCAGGTAAAATAAGAGACTCTATCTAAGGATGTTTTTGAACAAGACAGCATGTTTTCTCTGTGTTCATATCTCCGGATGTTCTACTTGTGTTTTCAAGTCTTGTGGACGGCTCAGGGAAATGTGCTTGCCATCAACTCCACTGATGACACCATCGGAAGAAATAGTGGCATCTTCTGGGCGCTGCTGCAGTTCAGGTGAAACTCCCACCCTAGTTTCTCAAAGCAGCAAATCTCTGATATGTATGCATGACATGTTTTACTTTAAAGTAGTTATTCCCTTCTAAAAAGGACCTGAACATGATTATTGTATGAATTACTCATCTTGTGTTAGTCCTGGCTCCTAAATAGTGGAATGAGCTCCCCATTGACTTCAGGACAGCAGAAACTGCATATCTTCCGTCGCAATCTGAAAACGCATCTGTTTCGATTGTACCATGGCAATTCAATTCTTGAAGAAAGAAAAAAACAAGCACTTTGCAAAGTTAATTTGGGCCTTGTAATGAATTCACCAGCACTTACAATAGTATGACTTGTTTGAAGTGAATATATCTGCACTGTCCTTGTTTTTCAGTGTTCGAATCTTTATAGTTATGGAATGTATTCTAAGTCGCTTTGGATTAAAGCGTCAGCCAAATGAAATGAAATGCAATGTAACGTGTTACTTTGAATTCTTGAAGATTTTTTTTTTTTACTCATGTCTCCACTCTGAACAAACAATCAAAAAACAAAGAATGTCTTGATGAATTTCATAAAATAAGATAAGATGGTACTTTATTGATCCCAATTTGGGAAATAGTTTTTGTTGCAGCAGCATGGGGCCTCGTTTGATGCCAGTAAAACTATATTAGAACACCTGTTTGCAAACTGTCACACAGTATGCAGTATAGTCCAAGTATAGTCCAAAGTCCATGGATGTTACCGTTTTAAATATCCAAAGTGTTTTATATTAAGGTTTTACTTAATTAGGCCCCCATTTACTTGAAATCATTAAGAATGTTCTCTTTTTTGGATTCTTTGTTTCACAATGGAGTCATGGTAGAAAAATAAACTTTCTTCAAGAATTCAAGGTAACCCCAGTTGAGTAATTGATAAACAAATGATCATTTTTGGGGCTCAAATATTCCTTTAGCAATTAAAGGATTATAAAAGTAGCTTCCGATTATTTTTCAGAAGCTCTACTAAATGTTGCATCTCTATTCTTCAGTTTTGAACTCATTTTAACGTCCCTCCTCTCTCTGCAGCTTATTCTTTGGAAATCTTTACATATACTGTGCCTGGCATGGACACGATCACATAACAGGTAGGAAGAAACATGTGCATCAACGGCTATTAATGGAGTTCAGTTCCCTCCAGTTCAAATGTAATCATGTGACTCATGCTGCTGTGTGTCCCAGACAAAGACCGTCAGACAGTGTTCATCTCTCTCACGGTCATCAGTCTGGTCGGCTGCTTCCTCTTCTTCCTCATCCGGAAGCCCGGCCCTGAGGCGGCTCCCGAAGACGTGACGGAGTCGCTGCTGCAGGCCGAGTCTACTGAGAGTACAGACAGGTGAGGAACACCGGGGGGGGGGGTTCCTACTATCAAGTTTGTTGCCAATTAGGCTTTCAATGTGTGTAGTGCATACAATAAACGTATAAAGAGGAAATAAAAATTACATAGAATCTATATAGAAAAACAATACATACACACACAGGGGATTTCACACAAACATATTTTAAATAAAGGATAGATGCGCTTAATAATCTAAAGGTAAAGAAATATGAAAAAACACGTGAACATTTTATTTGTCTTTGTTTAAATTATTATTTGTTTCTTGCTCTTTAATTTCTTCTTCTTTATATTTGTAATGACTAATTACTTATTTTTGTTGCACATTTATGTATTCTATTTAATTATCTTTGTATTACCACCATTCTTTATTTACTTTTTTATTCTTTTATGTATTCCACTTTATTTAACTTTCTTCCTTTTTATATTTAAAAACATTTCTATTCACAATTGTATTTGTTCCTCTTGAGTTTTCCACATCTTCTTTGCTTTTCCTTTACATTTCCAAATGTCTTTGTTAGCTTACCATTGTTTTATTTGTTCTGCTTTTTAAAAAACGGTATTATGGATTCCTCTTTATTTTTATGATCTTATTTATTCTTCGATTCATTACTGTTTATACTGTAATGTATATTTGTACAGATGTATTTATTGTACTCCTATAAATCCAAACCATTCTGCCTGATGTGTTATTTGGGTTGGGGGCTCATGATAATAACTAATAATCCACTGCACTTTTCTCTAGTGGTCCTCATGTCAGAAGCAAACATTCCTTTTAAACCTTATTTAACAAGAAGGAGAACACCCTCCATAGATCGTTGAACATGTCCTGGAGAGACATTTTTCAAAAGACAGATGGTAGACCTCGTCGTCCCGCCCGGAGCTGGGATGATATGTTTTTGCAGGACGAGACGGGTGACCTTTTTCTGTAAATGCTATCCTTTGTAGTCTTTTCCACATTTGTCTTTCAAACTGCTGTACTATGGTCACTAAGGCAACCGAGGGCCCGTTTAGGGATGAGTTTAAAGGTGAAAATGTCAACTTAACAAAAATATGAGCCTGTGAAATGTCGAAGAACAGTTTTATCCAAATGTCTTGATCGTCTTCCTCTTTCCAGCTCATCGCACCAGAGCATCGGCTCACAAGCTCTGGATGCTTTTGGTAAGTTTTGACTCAAATCACCTGCACTTCATAGGCTGTGTGGTGTAGCCTGTCTGTTCCTCCAAACTGCATCACTAGGTAACACACTGATTGTGAGGAATAACCTCATTCAGCCCCGTTTCTAAACATCACAATGATCCCTTTAAACTT
This sequence comes from Gobionotothen gibberifrons, assembly GCA_943591055.1. Lineage (NCBI taxonomy): Eukaryota > Metazoa > Chordata > Actinopteri > Perciformes > Nototheniidae > Gobionotothen > Gobionotothen gibberifrons. The sequence continues at coordinate 976,490 of CALSBZ010046842.1, read as the reverse complement.
TAGCCTAACAGAACTGCTAACCTCCACCTTTCTGTTCCCTGCAGTTAAAGCGTGCAAAATGTTTGTCACCAAAGAGATGCTGCTGCTGAGCTTCTGCATCGGATACACAGGTGTGTGTGTGTGTGTGTGTGTGTGTGTGTGTGTGTGTG
>CALSBZ010046842.1:956530-971341 GCA_943591055.1 Gobionotothen gibberifrons | reverse complement strand
ACCACTGCTGGTAAATGCAGCCACCACACATTGGAGAAAAACACATTTTGCGTCAATAAGTGAGGTGACACGGGGGAAATAAGAGATATACAAATGATCGATTATTTGGGTTAAATATTCCTTTTAACTGACTTTACTGAGGCATGAGGAATAGAGATGTGTTAATGAAATAAAAAGCACTTTTGATTGGAGGGGCTGCCAACAATGATGTATCCCAATAGTGCCTGTGGGAAGACATGCTGAGGAATGAACACTGACTTTACTGTTTTCATTGGTTGTTTGTTGCTTCTTCAGCTGGTTTAATGGATAAGGTTGGAGATATTTTGTATTTTTTTATTGTTAGCAAATCCCATGAAAAGACCAAAACCAAATATTAATGCATCCTCTTACTAGTATTTGTATTTTGCTCCATTGTTGTTTATAACTATTTAAAAACACATCAATGAGCCACATTGACATGTTCCTTCTTCACCATGAACTTGATTTCAGATACACCATACGGCTACCACAAATACTCACTAGAGCCCTAAATGTTGATTCATCCGCCACTAAAAATAGTCCCTTCGATGTTGTTTGATACCAAACGTAGGCTGCATTTTATGACTATTTTCATTATCGATAAATCTGCCGAGTAATTTCTCCATAATTTGGTTGATAAAATGTCTAAAGAAATTGCGGAAAATGTCTTCTCAATTTTCTCAAATTTAAGTTTGTCTTTAAATATTTTTTTTGTCAAAGAAATTAACTTTAACATGATATAAAAAACTGACAAAAGCAGCAAATCTCTATAATTCAGTGACATTTTTGCGGTTGACCAATTATTGCACTTCTAATAAAGCAAACGGTGAAGGGATAAACACTTTTTTAAACATTTAACTATTTATTTTTGTTTTTAAAATGTAAGTCTTCAGTGGGAACCAATGGGCTTTGACCTGAGATCCACAGACAGGAAGTAAAATACAATTGTTTTGATTTTGGTCTTTTCATGGGATTTATTGACAATATAAGAAATACATTAATGCCACTTTAGCCTTTAGAAGTCTTTCCTCTCTCTTGCACATCAAGTGCACAATCCCAACCTTGATCCCAGAAAATACTGACAGCTCCTGGGCTCCATACGTCTGTTATGATGTTCTCCTCTCCTTGTGTGTAAGGGACTCTGTCAAAGACTGTGAACATGAAGCTTTGTGTTGTGAACTCTGCTGAACTCCCAGTTTGTCCTACATGCTCAGCTGCAGTCACAAGGTTATCACAACCTTACAATGAGCTTTTACGATCCACGGTCATCTGACGTTACAGACGGCTAAATGGGAGCTAAGCAGGTAAAAGGGAAATATTATCAAGAAACTGAATTTATAATGTTTTGTATTTGTATGTGGGACACTTTCCGCCTCACTCTTACAACAGCGTATTGAGCCATTGTAGCTACAAATTAAAAAAAAGAAGTAATTATGAAGCCTGGGGAGGGGGTAATGGTTAGAGAAATAAAAAAGATTCAATTTGAAAATAATAATGAAAAAAAGAATAATTACAGAAAATAATTTGATATCATAGTGTTTCATTCACTATGATTCACAAAAGAAAATTGTTTTGATATTCTCTGAGATTAAAATCGTGAATTTACCAAAAATGACATAATCTGAATTTGTTTTATCGCTAATGTACAATTGTATTCTTTGACATTTTGAATATTCTCAGATTATGACCACCCACCCTGGCTTTTTTTGTATTTACTTTGATTTACAATGAAACAATATGCCATTGTTAATTATTCTGTGATGCTGTCTTTTCTTCTTGTCTTGTTCCTTCATGACTCTGCAGTCCGGGACCCTTTTATCATTATGAATAAGTGACTGTATTTAGTTCAGATGAAATGAACAGTGGCTGTTTGTTTTGTGTCTCCTAATATGGAGAATGTTAAAGGGGAAAAAGAGACAACAAGATGGTAAAACAGAAGAATAGAATCAAAACAAGTTTTTAGCTACGCCAGCAGCTCAGTTTTGGGTATTATACTATTGTATTGTAGGTAAAGAAAAATGAATTACATTGGTGTCAGAGGGGGTTAATATTCATAAAGAAAACTCAGAATGTATGAAATTAAAGTTGTATATTTATTAGAAACATTCTTAGATATTCTCTGAGATTAAAGTGGTACATTTACAAAAGAAAGTCATTAATTTGCAAGAAATTCTTTTGAGATTAAAGTCTGAAATGTACAGTAATTTGTGACTTTCCTCTCAGAAAGTTCTAAAAATGTGACTGTGAACATTTAGATTTTGTTCCCCAGAATATTACCCTCTTCCCAGCTGCTATTTCCTTTTATTACTTTTACAAAACATTTCGCGTAAAAGCTGTCAGACAATTAGCATGACTAACCACTGAGACTCAATACATCTTGATTTGTAAGATCAGTTAATATTCTGACCTCAAAGCCACTAAACCGTTGATCTTAACTTTAATCTGATTTCTTTACGATGGCCTTTAATGCCTCATATAGCGGCTGGCGTGGCTGCAGACTCTGTGTTGTTTATTGTTTTTAATCACAGCTGATCTGATGCCAAAGGCACAGTGCTAAATAAATGTGGCGGGCCTCAAGACATTCTTGTCTTTTCCAGACAGCTTTATGTAATGTTGAAATGGGAAAGGGCAACAAGGAACTATATCTTAGATGCTGTATGTTATTTTTCTTTTGTTTAAAGTGTCAAAGTATGAAATACAGCACATTTATCCAGTTCATTTATTGCCAAATGCATTCAGTTACATTTCATGTTGCAAATGCAATCAATCTCAATGAGGTCAAGGGAAATGCATGTGTACTATGATGGTGATTTTATACTTGAATGTAGTAATTAAGAACTTTTGCTTGCTTGTTTTTATTATCAATAAAATATTATTTTGAAATTTAATTTGATTGCATCATTTATATTTGGATTACACATCTTTTTTGCTGATAATCACCCTGTCAAATGATTAAGATTTCTAATAATACATTTTCAAGATATTACATGAAATGGTGCGGAAGTAAAAGAAAAAAGAAAACATTAACATGCATCTTAAAGGGGACCTATCATGCAAAATGCACTTTTTGATGTATTTTATACATAAATATGTGTCCCCGGTGTGTCAGGGAACTCACGCAGTGTCAGAAAATAAAACCCTCTCTCTTTTCCTCTGTACCCAAATCTCTAAAAACGGGGCTACAACGGAGCTGATCCAGATTTGCGGCGATTTGACGTCATATCGGCAATGCGGACCCACAGCACTATCAGAAACGTTGCTATCAGAAACAATGCCCCACTGTTTTGGACGTAATATGGTCGGTGTTTACATTAGCATCGCTAACACTCAGAGCTAACCTGTACTGGGGAGAGCATGGCCCTTTCTCATTTCACATACGGGTTCTTCTGCTCTGACAGCCAGGCATGCCGGGTAATCTGTGATGTTTCGCCCTCAAAAGTTGGGCCATTTTGCATTCATGCGCCAATGAGCAGCTCTCATAAGAACGAGACCCCGCCTCCCACGCTGTATCCAGTTCTTATTATACATCCATGGCTAGAATGGGCGATCTGTTTGGTATTTTGAGCAAAACACTTCATAGACATGTTTTTTATATTTTTTTATATATCTGAGACCTATGCTATTGCCTAGAAATAGCATGATAGGTGATCTTTAACATAATAAATATTGTTGGTATGCAGGTGTAAACTAATTGCAAAACGAATAAACTTCCTGACCTGTCTTAACAGTGCATACATGTTCTGCAATAATTCAATATATGCAATACTTTGGCATTGTTAAAGCAATTTATTTTATTTAATAGATGTAAACTGTAAGATAAGCAAAAGTTACAGTACTGTTTTTGCTTTATGTAAAAAATATAAAGACAGTGTTTTTTTTCTTGGAAAAGACTACATTCTACTCTTCCTTTGAACGGTGCATGATTGCAGCTTGTTGCATAGCAACCTGTAACGCTGCGAGGATATCCCAACGTGGGAATCTGTCAACAGTGTTGTCAGAGCTGTCAAGCTAGAATGGATGCTAAATACTGTATCCGGTCACAACTTAAAAATAAAAGCCTTCCTATTTAGAGAAGTTGACGACAGGTCATAGGTGATACATTTATGTTGATCCTTCAGTCCAAGTATAAAATACACAAGATCTACTAAAAGTATTAGAATTAGACAATTGGCAAAATGTGTTTTAAGATCTAAATGAAAATCAACCCAAAACACTGGCAAAGGTTCAAGTGCATTCACCTTATAGTTACAGGAAGTACATTGGTAATACATGTAATAATAATAATAATAATAATAATAATAATAATAATTAATTGCATTTATTTTAGTGCTTTTACAAGTACTGAAAGTGCTTTACATTACATATTACATATATAAGACATGTAATACATGTACACAAATAATATAATTCTACTGGTACCAAAATACCTTTTATATTATCCAAACCATCTTAAATGACCAGGTATTGTTGACTAATAGGTGTAATTTGTATGTGGAAAAACTGTGTTTACAATGAATTATAAAGGTATCTCATATTCTCTTCGTTTTATTTTGAAGGGCTATTTCCTGTATTTCCGGTAAATGCGTCCTTTTTGACGTAGCCGGGTTGCTGTTTTCTCTTGAACTTTATCACACTCTGACTCTACTAACGGACACCGAGATTACCGCCGCCGGGGGGATGCCGTACACGGTTATTAACATTATAGAAATAACATTTAAGAAGCATTTAAATTATATATATATTTTATACTTTATCCAATATATGTTCGCCTTAAATCCACACAGGGGGCGTCACAAACGAAATTAACGGTTGTTTGTCGAAGTTGTACGTTTTTTTTAAAGCTAGCTAACGTTAGCTGAACTTTAATTAACGGTTTGTTTCCCCGCACACAAACAAAGATGGAGAACATCAGCCTTGTTGAGTTGTTGAATTTAGCTATTGGGACACCTTCCAAGGGAGCTGTCAACTTCAGCGCCCTGTACGCCCTGCTCAATGCCATCCTCCGGCAGCTGGATATCCGGGAGTTGAAGACCGGGTGGACGGACACTTCTCTCAGGGACGGGCGACCTGAGTCTCTTGTGGCTGTCCCCGCTCCACAGCAGGTGGACAAGCACACGGAGGAGGAGGAGAAGCAGCAGGTTCAGAGTGACATCTCCACGGGGCTGGAGCTGGAGGTTCAGCCCGGCACCGAGCTGCAGCAGCGGGTAGACTCCTCCATGTCTCCGGTCCTCTCCTCCATGTCTCCGGTCCTCTCCTCCGGTCCTGCTGCGGACGGTCAGGGGAGACTCCTGTGCCGCATCCAGACCTGCGAGGACGGCCTGTCCGAGGTGAGAGAAAGTTTGTCTTATTATTGTTAAAAACAACAAAATGCAGTTGTATTCCATTTATTTAACCAGCTTAGAATGTGTACCAACATACCAAAACTATTTTGTATCTATCTTTTATATTGTCCAAAATTAAAAACAAACCACGTTTATGCCTTTTTTCAACCTTACATATGAAAATTAAGAAAACTATCCATAATCCAACAATAGTAGTAATAATATCAATAATAATAATATTAAGTGTTATTGACATACTTTACACAAAAATAAGTGTATGTACAATACCAAAATACATGGTCAGGAATAAAGACAATATAACTTGTCTTATACCCAGGACGGTAAAGTTCAAGTTTGCAGCAAAGTCCCTTTCCGGATAAAATAATTAGATTATTATTGTTTGTTAATGCATTAATGTTTTCATCACTTCATGTTGCAACTGGTAAATGGCCTAAATAATAGAAACATACATTTGTATAGCACCTTTCACACAACACATGCAGCACAAAGGGCTTTAAAATAAGGGGACCTTGTCAAAGAATGAACATAATAACGTTATTGATAATAAAAACAAGATTAAATTAAGGGTCAAATAAAGTACAAATAATAATGATAAAATCAGTATATTTCCAGTATCTTAAAACTGCGGTAGCACAAAGAGGTCTCCTTTCTTTTTCTTTAAAAAAAAAAAATCTATTTATTGTATTATTACATAAATGATGGGGATTTTAATTTCAAAGAAACTCAAAGTATTTCACCTGGAGTGCCCTTTCTACTCTGAGACCTTTGAGCAAGCAGGCCTCTCTTCTGTATCTGGCGAGTTGCAGTGAACATTTCAGCGCAGTAATAAGCCCCTAATGACAGAGAGGACAATGGGAGATGGGCGCCACCCTGACATCTCAAATGACCTCTGCGTGTCTCTGTTCAGGTTTCTCTCACGCCACTTTTAAACCACGGTTAGATACAGACGAGGACCTTCAGTAAAGTACAAAAACTGACGACTTTGATCTCAGAGAAACAACACATTTTGACTACAGCTGTAAGTATTTTTTGCAAAATGTCTAATGCAATAACGTAAACAGGTAACACATAATATACAATGCAGAAAGAGGCAAACAACTCAGTCGCCTTTTTTGAAGTCTCCACCTAAGTAAAAATTCAAATTCCCCAATGTAATAGAGAACAAAGAGTAATATACAAAACATTTATATGACCTCATATTTATGATTGGATATAATAATTAATATACCCCCCAAAAAAGACATTGTGTGATGTTTATGAGCACGTGTGTTTGGGGGATTCTGCTTATACACCTGCATTCATTCCCAATGATCTTATTGTGATTATTTTGACTGACGGTCCAATCATCATATCATTTGCGATATCTGGAAAAAATGATGTTTTACAGATTGTTCCAAGGCTTTTATTGAAACACATATTGAATTCATTATGCTGCAACCTTGCAGGGATCTCTTTCAGGGAGGTTTTTTCTAAGTTCTGCAGAATATGAAGTGTATGTCAGGACATTTCTTAAGCACCACCATTTTTCATTTAAAATGTTAATTATGCCATCAAAATGTTCCACCTTCTGCATTTAGAAAATTGCAGGACATACTCATGCAATAATGAGAAAATGTTGATTAATAGTTCAGCCCTAAATACAAAACAAATATTGATACACTAGAACATAGGGGAACAAAACATATAAAACAGCAGATTGATAATCTTTTAAGCATCTTTCCTAACATTTTATAGACTCTCCACCCTTGCTCCTGATCTCTCCATCGCTCCTCCCCCCTCCCTCTTGGTGATGGGGGGGGGGGGGGGTAATTAGTCCCCCACAGAGATGTCTCTGGTTGTCAGGGGATGAAAAGCAGGACATGGGGCAGGTGCAGGTGATGCTGCGTCTTTTAGAAGCCCGTCTGAATCATTCATGTCCTCTGAGCATGGTCGGGGTCAGCTGCAGTATCCGCTGACGGCGCTTTGAAGAGCTGACCCGGCGTGCTCTCAGACAACACTCACAACAGCATCATAATAATACACGCCATGTCAAGGTTACCCCATTAACCTGTCAGAGGGAGGATTTCATAATAGTCTGTTTGGCTGTGGGCCCCCCATGGTGCATAATGGGATTCTACCTTTTCCCACCAAACCGGTTCCAGGGCCAGTTCGGAGCTAGTGCCCGGTTGTGAACCAGTTCGTGTTTTGAACCAAAAAACTGCTTTTCAAGAAACAAGAAAAATATGCCAGGTTTACATCGGAGGCGGGGGGGCGAGATTAACGTGAGCAATAACAGTTCCTGGGGAGTACAGCGAGAGAATCAAATGATTCACTAGAAAGCGACCACACTTATGTAAAGTCAGGCAACACTAACCAGTCAAGATAGTCGGATTAGCTTTGGTTTCTATGCTAACATCACCAATCTAACACCAGATAACGGCGTTATGATTTGTTAGTGGCGTTGCCATGATGAAAATGTGCGACACAAACGGTTATGTCATGACGTGGCACCACTGGGTAACTGGGCGGTCGAAAAATAACTGGTTCCCAGCTGCGAATTAGCTCCCAACCAAAAAAGCACTAGCACGGAGCTAGAACCGAACTGATTTTCAGTGTAAAAAGGATATGTGAGAACAGCTGAATGACGTTAAGTCAGTTAATGGTTGATTACTGAAAATGAGGCAGCAGGTTACAGAGTAACTTCTCTGATTTATGACTGCTGCCCGGGAGGTCTTTTTTCTGGCCTTGTCTTTTAATTATTAAGCTAATTATCTTAAAATCTTGTTAATGGGATTTGCATAATAATTGGCAGATTTATCAATAGCAAAGATAATTATTGGCTGCAGCCCTACCACTGCATCAATCAAAAGACTTTGAAACAAACAGTTATTAGTGCATTTTTAAAAACAATCTATGAAGTGACACTTTGGGAGAAGAGTAATCCTTATCTTTTACTGAAGAAAAGCTCAGCAGAGCTACATTTTATACACCTAAGCATTGCAATTCTTCCTTTACATAGATTTATACATTTTTTGTCTTTGACCTTGTTTGAATTCTATAGTTTTTTGCTCTTAATTTAAATTGTATTCGGTGTTGCACACTAACCTTTAAGGTATGCAGTAAGAATTAGAGTATCATCAGGTAAAAAAGAAACCTTTGAATTTGTTTAAAAAAAATGGCCAGTACTTACTGGTGTAGCGTCTAAAATGATTGTTTGGTTTTTGATTTTACTTACAAAAGCTCAGAAAACTGTATTCTGAGTTTCTCGCATATATACATACATTTTATATTTTGTGTAAGTATTGTCTTTATTTTGAATGTGTTACAATAGTCTTAAAATATTTGTTCTAATTGCTTTTATAATAGGAAAATGTTTTGCTATGTACTGTGTCTTTGTAAGCAACATCTATACCAAAGCAAATTCCTCGTATGTGTAACCCTACTTGGTCATAAAACTGATTCTGATGGGTACGTTTTCAAATAAAAAATAATAATTATCGCTCCGGTGATGCTGCTTATTCCTCCTTCCAAAGCTGAAACATATTATATTATTTTTAGAGAAATCTTTAAAATAATATGACCATGTGAGGGAAAAATATTGTTGATTTAATTATTATACATGACATAAAAGTATAATTTGTCAGAAGAAATTCTAAATAAAATAAAGCCCTAGTTCCGGTCAGGTAACAGGTCATATCTGTGTCATGTAGTGTGGCGGCACTTATTAACAAGCTGTTAGTCATTAGAGCTGCTGATGGAGGCTGAAGCTCTGTGGGGTCGCCATGCATCACTTCATGCCCCGCACGTTCGACACAAGTCAAACACACGGACTCACATGCAGCTCAGGAATGTCCTTTGTTCCAGTTCTCACATACGCAAACACACACAAACCTTTACCCTGCCAACACAGGAAATGAAAAAACGTATTCAAAGAAGGGATGTAACAGCTTGATTTGTCTCATCCGGGTTGTGCTTCTTTGTCAGCTTTTGTTGAAGTCCTGTCTGTTTTCATTCGGTCAAAGGTCAGAGGGATTTTCCAATGTGTCAGATTCCTGAGACATTTCTTTAGTTTAAGATGTTTGGGAATGTCAAAGTGTCAAAGTCATTTGAGCCACATATTACCGTCAAATCATCATTACCCTAAAAAAAAGAAGAAACATTAAATCGTCAATCAAAATCCTCAATTTTAATAAATTAAGTAATTGGTTACACTTAATCAATCTTTTTTTATTAAATCAACTTAATTTAACTTTATTTTTAGACTTTTCAACACTTTCAACAGTTTTGAATCACATGACTCATAAACAATCCTACTACTGGTATTCAATTCTATAAATATTATACTAATTAATCATATTTATTTGCATCCGTACCCATCCATCCATATTCCAACTCCATAGTCATGCATTAAAAAAAATTAAGCTTCACAACATTTGTAAATATTGTTATTGTTAGTATAAATGAAGCTATAGAATCTATCGAGAACAGTTTTTAACAAGTCTATTTAATTACACATATTTTGTATTTTAATGTTAAAGTAAATAAGTTATGAAACGTCCGGGCCAATGCTTGGTTTGTAAGTGTCTGTCTTTTATCATTTTAGGCCATGAAGCTTATTCAGGAGCTCAACAACCAAGGAAACAATCTGAAGGAAGAGAGGAAGGATCTCTGCCAGCAGCAGGTGAGGATGTACAGTGCATCCGGAAAGTATTCATACCCCTTCACTTTTTACACATTTTTGTTATGTTACAGCCATATTTCAATTTGGATTAAATTCATTTGTTTTATCAACATTCTACACACAATACCCCATAATGACAAAGTGGAAACAGTTTTAAAATAATTGTTGCTAATGAATTAAATAAAACACTCAAATATGTGCATAAGTATTCACACCCTTTACTCAATACTTTGTTGAAGCACCTTAGGCAGCAATTACAGCCTCAAGTATTCTTGAGTATGATGCTTCAAGTCTGGCAGACCTATCTTTGGGCAGTTTCTCCCATTCTTCTTTGCAGATCGTCTCAAGCTCCATCAGGTTGGATGGGGAGCGTCAGTGCACAGCCATTTTCAGATCTCTCCAGAGATGTTCAATCCGGTTCAAGTCTGGGCTCTGGCTGAGGCACTCAAGAGCCGCGTTCACACCGCAGTACATTTCCCACTTTAGTTCCGATATAGTTCCGAAATGTCGCGTTCACACCAAAAAGAGCCGGAACTAAAATGAGTTCATCAGAACCTTTTTACCCCCTTTTCCGTCCCTGCTAGAGAGCAGGGACTTTCGTGGGAGAAAAAGGTTCCTATGTCTGATTGGCTGGGCAGAAAGCAAACCACGGCCTGTAAAACACCCAAAAGGTTTTGTGAAGCCGCCATTTTATTATCCTCGCATTAGCATTATTAGCATTAGAATTAGCCCAGCGCAGAAACACAGAGAGACTAACTTATGGCAACACAAAAGAAAACATGGGAGCGGTGGAGATGAGGAGGTGTCGGCGTTCCTGGGAGTCCCAGCAGCTTCTACTGAAGCCAGTCCCTAACTCCGGGGACTTCCGGCCGGGGACTTCGGGTGGCATTATACGCCGTGAAGTTGTTTGCGGCCTGCCAGTAAACCCAAAGCAGCAGAAGAAGAAGAAGTGACGTCAGCGGCTTCATTTGCCCAATCCTTCCCTAGGAACTTATTCCGGTGTGAACGCGATCTGTACTTAGTTCATGAGAACTAAAGAGTTCTCATGAACCTTTGTGGGAAAAGTACTGCGGTGTGAATGCGCCTAGGACATTCACAGACTTGTCCCGAAGCCACTCCTTTGTTATCGTGGCTGTGTGCTTGGGGTCGTTGTCCTGTTGAAGGGTGAACCTTCGCCCCAGTCTGAGGTCCAGAGCGCTCTGGAGAAGGTTTTCATCAAGGATCTCCCTGTACAATGCTACATTCATCTTTCCCTTGATCCTCACTAGTCTCCCAGTTCCTGCTGCTGACAAACATCCCCACAACATAGAATAGAATTGGAGGGATGACACCCTCTTTAATGGTCACACATGCAGAGCACACAGCACACAGTGACATTTGTTCTCTGCATTTAACCCATCCTAGTACCAGGAGTCTAGTACTAGGAGCATGATGCTGCCACCACCATGCTTCACTGTAGGGATGGTGTTGGCCAGGTGATGAGCGGTGCCTGGTTTCCTCCAGACATGATGCTTGGCATTCAGGCCAAATTTGGTTTCATCAGACCAGACCATTTGGTTTCTCATGGTCTGAGAGTCCTCTAGGTGCTCCATGGGGGCTTTCATGTGCCTTTGGCTTCCTTCTGACCACTCTGCCATAAAGGCCTGATTGGTGGAGTGCTGCACAGATGGTTGTCCTTCTGGAAGGTTCTCCCATCTCCACAGAGGAACACTGGAGCTCTGTCAGAGTGACCATCGGGTTCTTGGTCACCTCTCTGACTAAGGTCCTTCTCCCCTGATGCTCAGTTTGGTTTGGGCGGCGAGCTCTAGGAAGAGACCAGGTGGTTTCAAACATCTTCCATTTGCAAATGATGGAGACCACTGTGCTCGTTGGGACCTTCAATGCTGCAGACATTTTTCTGTACCCTTCCCCAGATCTGTGCCTTGATACAATCCTGTCTTTGAGGTCTACAGTCAATTCCTTGGACCTCATGACTTGGTGTGTGCTCTGATATGCACTGTCAACTGTGGGACCTCATATAGACAGGTGTGTTCCTTTCCAAGTCATGTCCAATCAATTTCATTTACTGACTCCAGTCAAGTAATAGATCTCAAGGATGATCAGTGGAAACGGGATGCACTTGAGCTCAATTTTCAGTGTCAAAGCAAAGGGTGTGAACACTTATGTACATGTGATATTACATTTTATTATTTTTAACACGTTTGCAAAAAATTCTTTAAAAACGTTTTCTATTTGTCATTATGGGGTATTGTGTGTGGGATATTGAGAAAAATAAATAATTTAATCCATTTAGAAATAAGGCTGTAACATAACAAAATGTGAAAAAAGTGAAGGGGTCTGAATACTTTCCGGATGCTCTGTGTAAGGGAGCTGAATACTACTGTTACCTCTCACAATAATTAACGTCAGTCATATTTTTGACACATTGAGAAGTGAGATGCTAATCTGCTCTGAGATTTAAGTAAATAAATTGATTAATTGCCAGAAAAACAAATGTTGACCCCTGATTGAGCATTTAAATCGCTATGAAGCACAGATGCCAGCTATCTTTAGTGAGATGTTTCAAAGTAACCCTCCACAAACCTGAGAAGGTAGAACAATTGCTCTACCGGTTTCACACACAAAAACAAGCAATATAGTGTATCTAATAGGGATGTAACGATATATCGAATATCGCGATATCGCGGTAAATAGATGTCTCAATACCGTCGTGAGACTGAGAAAATATACCGCGATTAAAAAAAAAAAAAATGTTTTATTCTTATTTTTTTAAACCTTTATTTAACCAGATGGTCCCATTGAGATCATCGATCTCTTTTTCAAGGGGGACCTGTCCAACATGGCAACAAGTAGGTTATAACATGAACATACAACAACAGATAACACAAAAGGACATGGTATGTACAGGGCAACATGTACATACCTAGAGACATAGACAAGTACCAACAGTATATTTATATCTCGCCCTGTCAATAAGCCTCACCTTCTTGGCAAAAACTGTATTGTTTTTGAAGTGGTGGAGAGACAATGCACAGTTTGACCCACTGCTGTCACCGATGGCCAAAGCACATCTCTGTCCCAGCAACATCAGTACCAAGCAAGAGAGTTGTTTCCACAGCAGGGGATATTGTAAACGCCCAAACATCCCAGCTTCTACCTGGAAATGTGGACATGCTCATATTCCTAAAAGATAACCTTGATGATGCTGAGTGAGTGAGTGAGTGAGTGAGTTAGAGTTGAGTTACTTGAAAAACTAAAGTGAAACTTGATTTATTCTATTGCCGGGTCTGATTATTATATTGTTGACACTTTAAAATACTACTATCCTACTAAAATGCTGTACAAATCAGATTTATAATTTAATAAAGAAAACATTTTTTTTATTTTTTAAATTCACATTTATTTTCCTTTATTTTTCAATATCGCGATAAATATCGTACCGTGGACTTTTTATCGCGATATTATCGTACCGTGAGTTTTGGGTATCGTTACATCCCTAGTATCTAACATTATATAATACATAAAGGTGATATATGATCAGGGTGTGGCAGACATGTACGTATATTTTCTTTTTTTTGGACATACCTACGACAGAGATTATAGTAATTTATTATCAGTTATATTGATAAGAGGGAAGTAGCAGGTCTTTATGTGGACCTGCCCCCCCCCCAGTGTAAAGGAAGTCATGCATTCCCTCTATGTTTTGTCCTGAAGGTTGGTGCTGAGGCAGTTAGGATCTCCGAAGTGGAGAAGTGCTGCCACCAGGTGGACGTTCTGCAGGAAGCTGTGGTGAGTGTGTTGAGATTATTTATTTTCCGACACATTTACAAAAGATGCCAATGACAGATTTTCCAAAAATTGCTTTAAAACGGTTGTCGCTGTGACAGACATCTCTGAAGGACACATTCCAGAAGTTTCCGACCCCCGAGGAGCTGAGTCAGTGTGTGACCTGGGACGTCATGCAGTCATCGCTGCTCAGCGAGAGAGAAATCCTGCAGAAGGTGAGATCCAAACAGAGTTCAGTAAGCGTCAGTAAGAGAATCAAGCCTGCTTTCAGCCTCAGACTGAGACAGGAAACTCCTGACATGCATTGAGTCTGTTTTTTTAGATATTTCTACAACGTTGAAGGGGATCGTAGTGATGCTTGGTAAGAAATCAGCATTCAAAAGGCCTCATTGTAGAAGACGGTGACTCTATGTATGCACAGAGCAGCTGCCTATAAGCCTCCACATCCATGTACCACATTTAAAAGCAGATAATGATTAGGGTACTTGAATATTATTAGTATTATAATATGTTTAGAGGCTGAATACGTTAGTTACTGTTTCAGACTTGTTTCCAATAACTCCAGAGCGTCCAAAAGTAAACATTTATAGAAAAAATATTTATCTTATCATTTCAAAACACTCAAAAATAATGTTTTTATCCAACCAATTATTCTGCTACAAACAATATTTGTTGTTTTTTAGCTTTTCAAAAACCACATTTTCACTTCGCTCAAAAAAGAGTTTGCTGCAAACAAAAGGAAGCAAGCACTGACACAATGACAAGTTATATTTATTAAAGAAAGTTGGCTCCATGGGAAATGACTCATTTGACCCAATAGCCACTGTATTCACATTTGTGATTGTGATTACCTGAAAAATATTGACAACAGATATTCAAAGCTTCATCCGAAAAGCCTGGTTAAAACTAGTACAGCAAAGGAAAAAGATTTGTACAGCCCTACACTTAAAAAACTGAAACCATCCATCCATCTTCTCCCGCTTATCCGTGGTCGGGTCGCGGAGG